>SNQJ01S0216931.1:14592-30029 GCA_010110895.2 Picea sitchensis | reverse complement strand
TATGCAAAAATATAGGTTTTTGGGCCAAAGTTCTCGTTTTGAGGTCACAGTTCTCATTAAGTTGGTAACTATGTTGAAAGTGAATATATGTTTTGTGGGGGGGTTTCCTATGTCTATAAAAGGTCATGGTTACTTGTATGTAGTTGTGGATAGGTTCAGCAAGATGTGTGTTATGATTCCTTGTAAAAAGAAAGTCATGGCTGAACAAACAACTCAAATGTTCTTTGAAAATGTATGGGTTCATTTTGGGTTACCTACTT
This sequence comes from Picea sitchensis, assembly GCA_010110895.2. Lineage (NCBI taxonomy): Eukaryota > Viridiplantae > Streptophyta > Pinopsida > Pinales > Pinaceae > Picea > Picea sitchensis. The sequence continues at coordinate 29,769 of SNQJ01S0216931.1, read as the reverse complement.
CTATTGTATTTGATCGAGACTCTAGGTTCATGGGGAAAATTTGGATAAGCTTGTGGGAACTTATGGACACTAGGATAAAGAATATCATAGCATTTCACCCATAGACGGACAGGCAGACAAAGGTGGTGAACAAAACAGTATTGCATCTACTTCGAGAATATTGCAACAAACATCCTAAGCTTTGGGATGAACATTTGTGTTATGTGCAACATGCATATAATCGAGCCAAGCATTATTCTACTCAGAGATCTCCATTTGAAACATGTTTGGGGTACTTTTCAAAATCTCCTTTGGATTTTGTATTTGGGAAAGACATTGCAGCAGAAGGAGACAATGATGTGGACAGGGCTACAAAGTTCATTGAACGGATCCAGTTGATCCATCGGGCGGTACAGGAACAGTTGGAGAAAATCCAAGGCGAGGCATGATATGCATCGAGTTGATCATCAGTTCAAAGAAGGAGATCAAGTCTGGTTATACCTCAGCAAGGAAAGGATGCAAGGAGAATGTAAAAATCTAAAATCAATTCGTCATGGTCCTTTCAAAATTTTAGACAAGATTGGTACTAATGCTTTCCGGTTAGAATTGCCTCCATATATGAAAATTTATTCAGTTGTAAATGTGGAAAAATTGAGATTGCATGAGCCTCCTATGATCAAGGATCAAGGAGAGAATGTTCATATTCCTACCATAGAATATTTTTCTCCTAAGTATATGAATGAGTTGTAGGAAGACACCATTTTGAACAAAAGAGTCTATACTTCTCGCAGGGGCAATGTGGAGTATCTTTGAGTGGGATTGAAGGGCATAAATCCAAGTCAGGCCAAGTGGATGGAGACCAGAAAAGTGAGGACACAGTATCCTCACTTATTTACCAATTGATACCATACTTTTGGTGGTCCAAAAGCTTACAAGTGGGGAGGAATGATCCAGGAGGATCCTTAGGTCCAGAAAATGCTCAAAAATAAAAGTTCTTGGAATCAGATGAAACCAATTCCATTGCATCCAACTTGTCACATTGATTTCAGCTATATATTTACTTCCTCAAATGGACACCGTATGTGATATTTATCACACTTTGATCGATTTCCCAAACAGGCAAAAAGTCAATAGTCAACAGGAAAAAAGTCAACCCTAACGTCGCCATGCTGATGTGGCATCATGACACATGGAAAGAGCAGCAACATGTTGACTGATCAGGTGGTAGACATGGAACATTCATCATTTGACAAGTGTCACATTCATAGGCAAGTTAAACGGTGCCACGTGGCCCATACATGGGTTGCCACGTGGCACCCCATCATTTGTTGGTAGATGTAAAAGGAATTGTTGGAATCTAGTGGAGTAGACCTCGAAACCTATGGCATGGGGAGCGCTTTGGGCAGGTCGGGTACCAACCCACCACCATGTGTTTTATTGTACCAATCCCACAATATATTATTTAAAGTGTGAGTAAAGTATGGGTAGAGACAGAAGGGGGTTGGGGTCTAGCCCCATCCCACGGTTACGTGCGCTATCCCATACAACCATCCACTAACGCTCAACTACACGGATGAACTGTGGGCATAGGGGCCACGTGATACAGGATTAACTATTGGTGGTGAAAAAGGGTGGTGACCAAAGGCCAGGCCGATTGACGTATCGTTCGGGCTATGGTTCCATCAATTGCGACATGCGACCGGAGCTAGTGGAGGTAAGGGCCAGTGCGCAGCCCCTAGGGGTTGGCGCTTGGCCATATTAAGCCATATGACCCTGTAAAAGGTGTGCGTGCCCAGGCCAGAGGGGATAAGTTTGTTTTTTTGGTTACAAAGTGGTTATTTGACTATAGTTTTATCCCTGTTTGGGCATTTTTGGAGATTTCTTGGCCATTTGGAGGGGGATTTGATTCCAAAAAGAGGCCAGATCTTTGTGGGAAGTTGGGATTCTCTAACTGAGCCTAAAAACTATATAAACCAGGCTTATTGAGCTTGAGAGGGTACTTTGTATGCAGGGAATGTAAAGAGGAATTTGAGTTTATGGCCCATTTCTCATATTTTGAGGGGCATTTAGTCATGTTTTAATAAGAGATTATTGATATGCACAAGGAGGTCTTGTACAATAGATTAGAAGCATGTTTGTAACAACAAGGAGCCATTGTAAAGAGAACTTTATAATTTAAATATCAATAAAGAGGTCCTCCACTTGGAAGCGAGAATGGAGACATAGCCACACATTGGTGAACTCCGTTAACAAGTTCTTGTTGTTTATTTCTCTTTCTTATTGTTGTTATATTCTCTTATTTGCAGCATGGTTTATGATGGTTGAACTCTTTAATAATTCATGAGCATCTTGTTAATTTCAATTTGTTATTAATTCCTTCCATTTTTGGATCAAGGTCACATGGCCTGGATTTTGAAAGAACTGAGATAACAAAAAGAGGGGCAAGATTGTTCTATTGACCAATTTTCTTTCAAATTAGTTCTTATTCATATGATAAATGACTATAAGGGGGAGGTGTAGGTAGTATAGTAGGAACGAAACTTCAAGAGTGTTGAAAACATAAGTTGTAGTGCATTTATCTTGTGTTGCTCTGCTACCAGCGAGTGTCCATAGCCTCGACGGAGTCACCCCAATGTCACAAGCCTTGCTCCACTTCCATCAAGTGTCGATATCCTCGACGAAGATACTTACATGTCCCATGTGATCTGGAAAGTCTTTCCCCAAGCCTTTATCTTTTATAATATTTTATTCTATTTTGTTTAGAGAGAGAAGTGTGGATGGGGGGATTTCAGTTAACATTTAAAATCACTAGGAATGGAACCTGTGATAGTGAGATATTCTAACTTGATTATAGATGAGTGAGCTTCCTGAGTTACAACTCCTTCTATACTATGAACGTCTCTTCTAAATCATTTTCGTTTTAGCTCATATAATGTAGAAATATGTTATTTAATTTGAGTCTCTTGGATCTATGTTTCTATCCACTGTTTTTGGGTATTGATGAGCTATGTTCCTCCACCAGACTTGACTCGGGATAGTGCACGATGGGGCTTACATGTTTGGGGAGATATGTGTATTTAACACCGAATCACATAGACATTAGGCTATCTGCATCAGATGTGCTACAATTTAAACGTATGACTAGGACCAAGTTACAGGGAACTCATAATCGGAGTGGAAGCTATCAAGGAGGATCAAAACAAAAAATATAATCAAAATATACTGAGAAACAATCAAGAAACAAAATAAAAGACAAAAACGCAACAAAACCAAAAAGAGGAAAAATGTATTTATGTATAAGTGAAAGCAGCCTCAACAGCTAGATGATGTAATGCTTGAGGATTTGTCCATTAACGGAGAGGGAATTAACTTCCCCCTAAAGGTTTTGTGACTGAAAGGTGCCTTGGCCAATTTTTTCTTTGATGACATAAGGGCCAAGACAAAGTTGTTGGAATTTTGAATGTTTCCCTTTATCTTCGTGTGTCTTGTTGTAACGTCCCCAGCCCCCAACTGGTCTGGAAACATCACTTCAGAAACATCTCCTACTCTGATACCATTTTTGTAACATACCCGACCACCAACAGGTCGTCCATGCTACCTCATAGAAATAACAATTATCATATGCATATAAATATAAACATAAAAAGACAGCATATTCTGCTAATACACAAATTAATGCATAAATAATAGTAAAATCATACATGTAGTATTCATAGGAAAACCCCATAAATATAATAACATATACAGGCAATACTCATCCATGTAACATTTACAAATACACAACATGTAAATGAACAAAGAAATGAGTACTTATATTTTAATTGAAGTACACCAGTTGCGTGCATACCTTCCATGAACCTCCCATCCATAGAACATGCTACTCGTCACTCTCAGCAGTGGGTCACCCCAGAGCTGGGACTAAACTCCACCAAGAAAGGGATTCCTAGGCTAGATAGGGACAACATGAAGTTGCACACCACAATAGGAAGGATTTCCTCCAAGGATCCACTTACGCCCACAACTCATAGACTCTCATTCCCCACATGCATGTACCACCCCAGGAGTGTACACCCTCACTATCACATAGTCCATTGGCTGCTACACCTCTCTTTCCTTGGGCTTCAGCAACAGACCGGATCAGGAATTCTTAGAGCTCTATAGCTGCTACTGGACTCCCTCCAGAAGAACTCACTTCCTCAACACACTCTCTCTCCTGAATATATTTTCTCACAAGAGAAATCACATAGGATAACTCTATTCCTCATCACACTCTCTCAACTGGAGAGAGTTTCTCACAAGACTGACAACCTTCTTCTTCTATCCATGGGCCGAAAAACCCGCCTCTTCACTCCCGCTTCTCAACATACAACAAGGTGATGATAGCAATAGAAACTGGACATGGGGAAAATGGTGAAACACAGGCAACCCATAAGGTATGGGTTCAGTAAGATATCAGTTCGGGCTTGTTGTAGAAGTTCAGGATGGTTACGGTTCAACAATGGTGGGTTGGTTGACTGCATGCTTTTTCAGTGCATGGGTGAATGGAGAAACCCATGGCTAGAATCCTTCACATGGTGAGAATGGAGAGAGTGAATTTGTGAGGAAAGATGGAAAGAATCCTCGTTCCCCCTCACAATGATGGAATTTCCCACATGAATCTGCATGCACCTAGGTTGACACATGGCTCCTTTGGGAGCTTGTCCATCTCCACTTGGAGTTCGTTCCTATCCCTCAGGAAACTTAGGATAAATTATTATCCTCTTTACAGCCCTTTAGAATAATAATTATATATTATTCTCTTGGTTTTAAGATCTTAATCTTAGCCCCCCTTTCCATCCTCTCATCCCCCCTTCCCTTACCCAACCTAGTGGAGCTTAGTCCCCCGTACTCTTTCTTCATGGTCAGTGTACACACAACAATGTTTTTATATTAATAATATGAATATTTACATGTACAAAACATGCTCCTTGCCTTTAACATCTAGGCTCTCTGGCCTAATAAGCACATAAGCTTCCTTGCTTATAACACTTGGCTCACCAGCCTACAAAACATGTTACAATTCATAATTAAAATCGGGGTTCGGCCTTGGGATATCACAATCCCCTCCCCTTATTTATGCACTATCCTCAGTGCATTATATACCATGTATAATAGAAAATTCTTCAAAAAGCTCCAATATTTTTCTATTGGAAGCATGTTATCCACCTAGTGCTCCACTTTCAACCACCATTTCTAGTGTTCATATTGCAGCTAAAATTTAATTGCTCTATTCCATAGAGATGCTTCAGAAAAGAATTCATCTCATTGTTCCTTATTACATGCTTCAATTAAACCTAATTGAAAGCATTGGTTGGTTGTAGATCCACGACGTTCCACCTAGCTTAGATCTCACTGTTGATAAACTCTCAGTAGGGGCTACAACTCCATAGACATAAACACTCTTCTCATACACCTATTCATTCAGAAGAAACATTAGAACATACATGCAATATATATACAGGAAATTCCAATAACATTATATCCTGTATACAAGATACACAACATACAATGAATAGAGAGTTGATACTTATCTTTTGATTGAGAAAACCTTCCACCCCTAAGCAAGGCTATGAATCCATCATGGAAATGGATTCCCAAGATAGCCACGTTCCAAAATCCATATCAACATGGTCTAGGCCAAGGTACCAAACCTCAACATCACTCCAACCAACGGTATCTCATTCCCCATATGCATGTACAACCCAAGATAGTATGCACCTTCCTTCCAGTGCTCCAGCACAGGTCGGATAGGAAGTCTCAGAGCATCGTGGCTCCAAGAGTTCCAACTGCCCTCAAAGGTCTCTAGGTACCCTACAGGCCTCAAATCGGGGAACCTATCCCCACACTTCTCCCTCCAGGGCTCCAACCTTCTCCAAGGAAACCCAAAGAGAAGTGAACACACACCCAGATCCACCGGGGATCCACAGGGTAAGATCTGTTGTCTCCAATTGACATCTTCCCTGAGCTACTCTTTGTAGTCAACATTCCAACTTTAATCAATATCATCTCATTTGCATCACCCACATGCAGTTATCATGAGAGAACATAAAAGAATTCATTTAGGAACTCAAACTTAGTTCAAAGGGAATTCAACTTTTCCCCAAAACATGAAATTATATTTCATAATTCTTCTTGGTTGTTTTCATATTAGGAATGCAACCTTCCTTGTGGTTTTCCACAAGCACCAAACTGCATACCATTTTTCCTGCAATGCTTCATCTTGCATACAACCAACAAATTGTCAGTATTTCTTGTACATCATAATTCAATTGCAATATTTACAAAACCTTATGTAGTGATCTTAGAATTTCCTACACCTAGAAATTCAATCACAATTACCAAACAATTCAACAAAATAGAATGACTCATCATTATATGCATATGCATGTTCATAATTAATAGTTGTAAGTTCATTACTTCTTTTTCTGAACAAGATATTTTATGAAATCAATGCTCACGTGACTACTTGACTTGCAAATTTCCTGTTGCAATGTCTAACAACTCCTAAAATGTCCTCAACTTCATGAGTTAACAACATTTTAGTTGTTAGTAACAATTATTTCCATGCAATAATATATATGCATGTACTTACAAAACACATTCAACAGATGCATTAAGTAACCAATTCTATCACTCACTATGCATGAGTGCAATTCTCAATGCATATTTATTCAATGCACCTTGCATTGAATTACATAATGCTCTTTATCTCAGTCATGTATCTCACCATCCATAAGTTGTAATTTTGGCCAATGTCTTGACACATTCCCCACACACTTCCTATTGTCTTCTCAATTAATTGAATGCCTTCCTTTTTGACCCGAACACTACACCAGGAATATAATTTTGTGGTGTTCATTAATGTTAGCAAAAAGGTTGCATACCAAGTTTTATTTAAAGGCATGAATATTTTGGTACCTGTGTGGTTCGTAATATTTCCATATCCATATTTTTCCATATCCAACCATGTCCTGGTCGCATACATGACTAGCTTTACTGGCATTCATTCCTATAACAAGTTCTTATCTTTTATTTCTTTGGTTATTACCCCATAACCAAATTAACATGAAATTCTACTATGTCATTGTGTGCATTCAAAAGATAAAAGCTTTGATAACTATAACAGGCCTCTAGACTTTACCACCTCTAGTGGTATCGTATTCATGTTAATGCATTCAAATAACACCATCTTGTGTATCATAAAAATTCAATTGGGGATGATTCTTACCTGAATTTCCCTTTGGAAACTATGCAACACAATTTCAAAAGAGAATACTTACCTGCATAGCTGCCATTAAATGAATTTGATGTTACCCAACTAGCAGATGATAGTAGAATATTTCATGCTTCTATTATCAAAATTATAACCAACACTTCAACTTTTTGTTGCTTCCTTCCATATGCAGCAACAACATCAATAACACTTGCAACATGAAATAATTATTTCCTTTGGTTGTCCCAACTAGCCATTACTTGCTGCCACAGAAATTGCAGCAACTTCCTTCTCCATTTACAACTTTTCCTTTCTAATCCCAAAAGTCTTCAATTCTTCCCGAATTCCTGAATCTTCGTGTGCTCTCATTGTAGTCCTTGTACATGATTAGTTCTGACCTGAGCACTTTCTAGCCAATCACTTTTGGTTTCCTTCACATTTCTAGTCACATACTAAGCTGATATTAACCTTCAACTTTCCTTTATTCCTTGGATCCTTCTATCCCAACTCATACTTGGATGAATTATAATTCCAAGCATGTTGTCTTATAGACTTCGGATCTTCAATATCCAGTTACTCTTAGACTTCGGATATTCAATATCTAGTTACTCTTCAAGACTAAACTTCTTCATCCCTTTCCCAATTGAATACTTTAGGACTTGAGGTGCTCTTTCTTGTACTCTTCTCTTCTATTTTCCAACTAGCCTCAAACTTTACTTCCTATCCAATCTCTAGCATATTGTAAGGATGCATATGTTCGTCCTTTTCTAGCTACATAGAATTACCTTGTAGTTCTTTTACCTTACCATCATAGCTTCAAGTGATACCTCCAACCTCTTGGCTTGTCACTCATGGCTCTATGTCACTTAAGATGGATTCTTGTCGGACACCATCTCCTCTGCATTCAAAACCATACATATAACCATTTCCTTCTGCCTTGTTCCTTATTGATTTCTTTAGAAATCATTTCACTTTTAAAATATTCTTGACTTGATATCTCCATGTCGTGCTATGGAAATACCTTCCCTTTTGGAGTGTTTTCATGCATTCCTACCAGCTTGATGTCTACCTCATGATTTCTTCTTCCATTATCTTTGGAAGTCCATGGTCTTGACTCCATCCGTGAGTCTTTCCTTGTCTACTTTTCATACTTGAAACCACATATTATGTTGATATTAATTTTCAGCATTCCATTATTATTCGAGTCCTTCTGATCCAACTCCTACATGACAAAATTACAATTCCAACCATGCTCTCTAATTAACCCTGGATATTTAACGCCAATTTCTTTATTAAAACAAAATGATTCACCCTTTACTTGACTGAACATATTAGAACTTGGTTTTTCTTAATGAACCATTACTTACTCCTTTCTTGACCCATATGCTTTTCAACCTGACATGCATAATCAACTTCTGCCATGCCATATTTGATGACCTTCATACAATGCTTCCACTCAAGCAAGATTATAATAGAAATAATGGAGGTGTTATTTCCAAACTGTAGCACTGCTCCTTGGAGATATTGTCACTTTCTCCATGCATACATTATGTCCTTCTTTATCAAAATACTAGCATTCTGATATATATATTAATCTATATAGATTAGGTATTCCCACTATGTACTTCTTTATCTTAACATTCTTTAGTCTTGACCTTGATCCTCTTGTGGAGTATTCTTTGACGTAACATTATGTCCTCAAGTTCCTTTGTTCCTTCTTGATATCAGGTCCAAACTCTTTTATATTCCATAAAACCTTCCTTATTCCCATGCTTTGCATCTCCATATGAACTTATTGTTCATGTATTATCATGTATTGCAGATGGATTTCTCCACCTAGAATTCACATTTGATGTGCAAAGATTGTCACCGGGACTGTCTTCCCAAAACAATAATTTCATTTGGGGTTTCCATGTTTCTTATTGGACCCAACATCTCATCCAATGACTTCTGAAAGATCTCAAATGTAAAAAAGAAGGGTTTTCTCTAATGCACTCCTTGTGCAGCTGATCTCTTTTCGCTTAGATAATGGATCTTAGATCAATTATGAACACTATCACAAATTTCTCAGGTCTTCAGTACCTCTTCTGATGCAGGTTAAAACAAGACGAAATCCACGGGATTCCTTCCTAACCCCCTTTTTTCCCTTCTTTAACACAATTTTTGGGCACTATCCCCTTTTCTTCATCCCTCAATTCACACATGACCATGGTTGTGACCAAGTGCTAATAGTTGGGTGCTTATCCAAGACCTTGAAACTTTGGGCTCTAAATATTTGGAGGATTTCACATTTACACACCCCAAAACTCCTGAACCACGAATCTATGAATACTTCCACGTCACCCCCGGTGACATCATCACATCACGTCACTTCAGTGCTACGAAACTTCGGGGGTTTCTTCCTCCTACTCAATCATGAACCATTTCTTCTGGAATATCAAGTCTCTAGACTACCGCATATGCTATCGCATGCCCTCTATGATCAACGGTCAAGGTAGACTCTGGCCTTTGGGAGTCTTCACACTTGAACACAATTCCTTCAGAGTGCCAAGTCTCTGGAATTCACGATCTGGCACCACGCGTCCATTGTGACCAAGTTATTGTGGGCTCGATCTAGTTAAATTATTCACCAGGGTTTTAACTGCTTTATGCATCCATCAGGGCCCCACCATCCATGCTCGAGAGGAGTGTGACGTGGTGAAGTACTAGAAGCGGACACATGTGCCAATTAGACGGGTGACATGTGTCATGCTCTACTGACATTTCAATCTTCCAAAGGTTCCTAACTCACTGACATGTGGCACACATCTCATGTGTCCACATCATCCCAGGTGATGTCAGCAACCACGTCACTTCGGGACTTCAGGCTTTGGGATATTTTACACTTGCATTCCTCAAATCTCTGAACTCCCGAAATTATTTAGCTTTTGGGGTCCACATAGTATAGTTGTCAACAATCACAGGTGTGGCACATGGCATGTCTAGGAAACGTCCACATCACCATAGGTGGTGTCATCATGCCACGCCAGTTCATCTCTTCAGCTTTGGGACTTAGGACTTCAGGGCTTTAGGAGATTCCACACTAGCACACTCCAATTCTCTCGAACGTCGAACTCTGAATAAGCTGATCTTATGACATGTGTCTCTTTTGATGAATAGTTCAGATTAAATTTGGGCTTTGGGACTTCAGGATTGTGTGCCTTAGCACACTTTGTTTCTCCCGAATGTCGAATTCATGAACTGCTGTGAGATCCACGGCTCACAACCAATCACACGTAGATATGACGGCTATGATCTGTCTTCGGCCAATCCAACGGTCAAGAAATTTTCCCTGGATCGTAGTGTAGATCCACTTCAGGACTTCAGAGCTTCGACGCTTTTGTTCCCTTTTACGACAAGTAACTTCAAACAGCTGGAGAGGCGAAGTCCCGAAGGACTTCGGTGCTTAACCACCATGCTCCTTTTTCTAGATCTGGCGGTTGTGAAGGATCCTCCTTCCGAATAGATCCTATGGTCCAAATTATAAACTTTGTGGCCCAATACCATGGTTGTGGTGGTATCCTTCCTCTGTAGGTTTTCTTCAACCACTATACTTTCTGAGCTTCTTAACACGGTGCCTAAATGGCACTCAGGAATGCTCTAAACTTTGAATTTTGTCCCTCTCGACAACAATTCACTATGAAACCATTTTCTTCATTAACCACCTATCTGGCCCATCTAGGATCAGTGTTGAAACCATGGCTTTGATACCATTTTGTAATGTCCCCAATCCCCAATTGGTCAGGCAACATCACTTTGGAAACATCTCCTACTCTGATACCATTTTTGTAACATCCCCGACCACTAACAGGTTGGCCATGCTACCTCATAGAAATAACAATTATCATATGCATATAAATATAAACATAAACAAACAACATATTCTGATAATACACAAATTAATGCAGAAATAACAGTAAAAGCATACATGCAGTATTCACAGGTAAAACCCATAAATATAACAACATATACAGGAAATACTCATCCATATAGCATGTACACATACACAACAAGTAAATGAACAAATAAATGGGTACTTGTATTTTAATTGAAGTACACCAATTGCATGCAAACCTTCCACGGACCTCCTAGTCATAGACCACACTGCTCATCACTCTCACCATTGGGTCACCCCCGAGTTGGGACTAAAATCCATCGGGCAAGGGATTCCTAGGCTAGGCAGGGACAACATGAAGTTGCACAACACAACAGGAAGGATTTCCTCCAAGGAGCCACTTATGCCCTCAACTCACATACTCTCATTCCCCACATGCTTGTCCCACCCCAGGAGTGTACACCTTCATTATCACACAATCCATCAGCTTCTACACCTCCCTTTCCTTGGGCTTCAGCAACAGGTCAGATCATGAATTCTCAGATCTCTGTAGCTGCTACTAGACTCCCTCTAGAAGAACTCACTTCCTTATCACACTCTCTCACCTGAAGAGAGTTTCTCACAGGAGAAATCTCTTCCTCAACACACTCTCTCACCTGGAGAGAGTTTCTCACGGGCTTGACAACTTGCTTCTTCTATCCATGGGCCTGGCAACCCACCTCTTCACTCCCACTTCTCAACACATGACAAGGTGATGACAGCAATAGAAACTGGACGTGGGGGAAATGGTGAAACACAAGAAACTTGTAGGGTATGGGTTTAGTAAGATATCAGTTCAAGCTTGTTGAAGAGGTTCAGGATGGTTATGGTTCAACAATGGTGGACTAGTTGACTACGTGCTTGCTCAATGCATGGGTGAATGGAGCAACCCATGGCCATAATCCTCTGCATGGAGAGAATGGAGAGAAAAAAATCGTCAGGAAAGATGGAAAGAATCCATGTGCCCCCTCACAATGATGGAATTTTCCACATGAATCTGCATGTGCCAAGGTTGACACATGGCTCTCTTGTTTTCCCCCTCCACTTGGAGTTCGTTCCTCTCCCTCGGGAAAATTAGGATAAATTAATATCCTATTTACAACCCTTTATAATAATTATTATATATTATTCTCTTGGTTTTAAGATCTTAAGATTATCCCCCCTTTCCAACCTCTCATCCCCCCTTCCCTTACCCATCCTAGTGGAGCTTAGTCCCCCATACTCTTTCTTTGTGGTTTCTCTACACGTAGCAATGTTTTTATATTAATAATATGAATATTTACATGTACAAAACAACCTCCTGGCCTTTAACATCTAGGCTCTCCATCCTAATAAGCACATAAGCTTCCTTTCTTATAACACTTGTCTCACCATCCTATAAAACATGTTACAGTTCATAGTTACAACCGGGGTTCGACCTTGGGATATTACACTTGTCTCATTTGAGGACTAAGTCCCCAACTTGGAATTTTTTTTCACCAACATATTTATTATCAAACCAACATTTCACAATCTGTTAGTGAGATTCAAACTTGCTTTTGGATTTAGTGCGACTCTCTTCTAAAATTAGCAAGGTATTGATGCATCATTTAATGATGGGGAACTCTCTTCCTCGGGATTGTTGAGTGATTTGCAGGGAAGGAAGTTAAATATTTGAGGGTAAGACAATTTATTTCTCATAAACAAGGAAATATGGAGAATTTCCTATGGTGGCCTTAGGAGTGGCGTGATTGGCCCAAAGGGAACTCGATAGAGCTTTGTGCCAATTTCTCTGGTGATCAACCACAGTTAGTTTGAGGATATGGATTATGTTCTAGTTTGTGGATTCTACTAAACCATTTCCTTGAGGGTAATAATTGGCAGAATACTTCAAAATGATCCCTTTCTCTAATGAAAACTCTGATAATTTTAAAGATGAAAAATAAGTTGCATTATCGAACACTAGAGAGTTAGGAACTTTGAACCTTGTGATGATGTTTTGTTCAAGAAATCTCATCATTACCTCTTCATTTACTTTTACCAGTGGTATTGCTTCAATCCATCATGTAAAATAATCAGTAGCGATCAGAATATACATGTGTTGTTTGGAGAAGTGTGGATTAATCTCACCAATGATGTCCAGACCCCATTGTTCGAAGGGTTCTCCAATAGCAACATGTTGGAGTGGAGTAGTCTCTTTGTGTTATCTCCCTGGAACCTTCCAGCATGTTGCACAACTTCTTGAGTATGCATGTGCATCCTTGAATAGTGTGGACCAATAATATCCATCTCTCAGTACTTTATGAGTTGTTGTGTCTCCCAAAAAATGGCCCCCAGCAGGTCCATCATGCATGTCCTTTAGGAACTTATCATCATCTTGTTTCTCAAGGCATATGAGTAACACCCCATCATAGTTATTTCTAAATAGAATTCCATGCAACAATTGATATTGCAGAGATTTCAACCTGAGTTCTCTCTTATTCTTAGCATTAAGGTAATCGGGGGTTGTGCCATGCTGCAAGTAATATTTGAAGTAATTATAGTATGATCCCTCAATGGTTGGAACATATGGAAATTGTTGAGTGTACTCATTGGTTCATATTTCCACCCATCCTCTTCTTTTTCTTCATCAATGGTACCTTGCATTACTAATTTACATAAGCCTTGACCTTTTACAATATTGGTTGGTTTAAATTCAAGGTCATATTCTTGTAAGGTTGTCATCCAATTTCCTCATCACTCTCCCAATTATCTTTGAATGAATAGCGACCTGACCTCTGGGTGAGGGACGACGACTTTTGTATATTTTTTAGGATATAAGGTCTAAATTGTTTGATGGCTTTATGGACAACAAAATCGTTCTTATCCACTGAGGGATAGTTCAGTTCAACACCTTGTAATCCAGTTCTCATAACGCGACAGGATATTCATCTCCTTGTTCATATTTCTGCATGAGCACTACTTCCAAGGAGTGATCAGATGAAAATGTATATAGCAATAAATCTTTGGTGAAATACGGGCTCTATAGAGATGGTGCAACAACTACGACAACTTTGATATTTTCAAATGCTTCCTTCTAAACTAGTGTCCATTTAAATTGAACGTCCTTTTTTATCATTCTTTGAAGTTGTTGATGGGTCCTAAATCCCTTGACTCAACAATAGGAACCAAACCCGCCACCGAGGCCATATTATACTCTGCAGCGTTTAAAATGGAATGATTCTCCAGATCTTGCGATCCGACCAATTTATCGATGGGCTTTTGTGTTTTTTTGTGAAGGCTCTTCCTTCAAATAGGACTATTTTCTTCTGTATTTTCTCTTGGGTGGGGCTGATATGAGAGATCCAAGCCATTATAAACCAACTTGACAAGCAACTGGATTAATTTTTAACTACTAGGGAAGAGGTTAAGCTTGGGATAACCCGTTGCTCAACATGCAGACAATTATTCTATACCACAAGCCTAGTACTAATACATTAACCATGTGAGCATCCAATCATTGTCTGAGAAACTAACTATCAGAAAGAAAGAACATATGTAATAAGATAATGGAAAGAAAAATAATTCATCTACCATAACCATGCATCACATAATCACACAACGATTTATCTTCATCATTAAAGTAAAGAACATCAATACATTGCACTAGATAACTTGACAATAGAATTAATTGCTCTTACTCATTACTGCATCATTCATGAAACAAGATAGGAAGCAGTTCTTCTCCAAGTCTATTATCGGACTAATCAGTAGGTGCGGACACTAACAGATCTCCCTAGATCCGCCTGGATCTAGAAAAAAACAGGACAGGACATGACTCTTTCCCTAAGTTTTGACCATTGAATTAGCTAGTAGGAAGGAACAAGTAACATACCTTAGTATCGCTTCCTAGGGTATTTGCTTCTCCCGCTTCACTTCGGTGCTCTCGTGAGTTCAAGACCAAGACAACACAAACCAACCAAAGTGAAGATAGCAAAATATATTCAACTGTCAACTTATGTGTATGATCAAGGAATTACACAATAAATTGAGAATAGCTTTATGGGAAAGGGAC
>SNQJ01S0216929.1:0-15437 GCA_010110895.2 Picea sitchensis | reverse complement strand
TACCTCCCATACATCTTTTTTCATAATGAAGGCATATTCCTCCATCATGGCGTCCTGCCACACTTTACGTCGTGAAACACTCTCATAACTGGAAGGCTCAGCATCAATGAGTTGAGTCATCAATGCCATATATCCAAGTCTCTCTGGTGGTTTGTTGCGTCTGAAGTCCCTCTCTGGAAGCCCTACCAACCTAGAATCACTGACTGTGGACTTATACCACTTAGGTCGTGGCCTAGTAATCTGCTCTTGGGGAACTGCATCATGTTGCTCCTCATCATCATCAACTCTCTCATGATGATCTTGTCCAACAGTCTCCCTCTGAACACATGTATCCTGTGTCTACTATTGTGATCCTTTCTTCTGACTCTATGTCTCCTGCTCCTGGACTCCTGTACTCTGTCCCTGTTGGTTCTCTACACTTGCTGGCAAATCCTTCGATCTCCTCAATGCACATTCCTCCTCGAACTGCACATCTCTACACACAATAACCTTCCTGCGTGCAGGCACATAGATCTTGTAGGCTTTGGAAGCCTCACTGTAACTAACAAGTAACCCCTTCACCGTTGTAGGGTCCAGCTTCGTCCTCTTCTCTAAAGGGACATGATAATAACATACACTGCCCCAGATGTGAATATGACTCACATCTGGCCTAGTACCTGAAAATGTCTCCTCGGGTGTTTGCTTCCCCAAAACTGTGTGGGGACTCCTATTCTGCAAATATACGGTTAATGTTTAAGCCATTATTATAGTTCTTTGCATTTCAATAGATAACAGCAACATAAAGACAAGATCACTGAGAAATACACAATCACAAGAGACACAGCATTAAAGACAAGATCACCGAAATACACATCACAAGAGACACGACATTTATCCCTGGGAAACCTCTAGGGGAAGAAACCCAAAAAAAACTTCCTACTATATAAATAATACAATGCCAAGAGATAACTGCTAATACGTAAGATCCTCCCAAAGATGCCTAATTTCTTCTTCTCCAATCGCACTCAAACTTGTCTCTCAAAATGAGCAAGGGAGTTGTGTGTCTAAGTGAGGCGCTATCATCCTTATTTATACAACTCTGACAAGTGTGGATGGAGGTGTCTCTTCAATGGAAGGGCCGACTTCTCAAACCGGGTGGTTATAACCACCTTAATATATATTCCGGGGTCTTTAATATCCGTTAATGACTTTTTTATTCTACCTATTATAATTATCATTTTGACCAACTCAAGTAAAGGGGATTTGGTCCTATTACAATAGTCGACATGATCAATCCAATAAATGGGGATTGATCCAATGAATATATCAAATAATAATATGAATACATCCTTGCAGCTACATTATTTCAACACTCTTAACAAGAAGGGTATTCTTCAACAAAGACGCGCAGAGAGAGGTATGCATCATCGCCGCATCGAGGGCAAAGATGCCAAAGATCATTAATACCATCTTTGGAGAATCACTAGCATATCTATAAACTGGTCATCGTAAGTTTCTTCATTATGTGCATCGCCATTCTCAAAAGAATGCAATCATCATTCCAGATCAATATGGATTAGTATAAACTAATACATCATCATCATCATCACGTTATCAAGTTGGCTCATCATATACTAGAAATGGCTTTTTAATACCACGCCTATAAAGAAGGAAGAACAAATTTAGTCTCGCCCCTTTCAAGCCCTTGCTTTTATCGTCAGCTATCATAATGGAAGCAAGATACTCATTCCGCTTACGCCACAACCATAAGGTCGGAAGTGTATTGCTAGACCTGCTTTACAACTATCCAAATGTAAGCACAAGGTTGGGGCCTCATCACATATTCTTGGTTTATGTCACAACCATAAGGTTCGCATAATGGCCCTCGCTTTACGCCACAATTATCGTGTCGGGCAGGATAATTAGACCTGCTTTATCGTCACGCCTATCTAGCCGTAAGCTCAAGCATCAGTCTCATCACATCTTCTGCTCTCACGTCACAAACTTTCATAAGGTCGGAAGTAAGGAACACCGCCCCGCTTAATGGCCACAACCATCGTCGGAAGTGGTACTAGGACTTGTTTTTACATCGCAGCTTGTACAAAACAAGCATAGTACTAGTCATATCACATCATCTTTCTTTTATGTCAATGCACCATAGGGTCGAAGTAAGGTATAATGGCCCCGCTACAATGTTACAACCATAAGGTCGGAAGCAGCGAATATCTCATCACAAAGAACTCCCCCTTTCGAGAAGGTCCTTTTCGTATCATGCTGCTTATCTCGGAGTACTCAAACTTTACACGATAGGGGCTTGGTCAACACACGCGAACCCGCTTCATATCCGGTATAATGTGACCGAGCTTTATGGTCTCTAATATCCGCACTTACACATGTCATGGATGTAATGATATCGATCTCTATGTGCTTCGACTTATCATGAAATACGTGATTCTCCTCGCCATCTTTATGCGCCTTTGGTTGTCACATAGATCAGGTTGTTTCCATCTCTAGGGTCAAATAGGACCGTCACCAACTTAAGCCATATAGTCATAGTCATAAAAACAATGTATTTCGCTCACAGGCCGAGAGCAATGTTGATTGTTTACTTTGCTAATGAGATCATGGTCGATCCTAAACTCCAAACAAAGATCCGGTGCTTTTCTATCGCTAACGCTCGCCTAATCGAATCGTTGTATCCACTCAATGTGAAATCATGATCTTCATTACATCCAGGACCACACCAATGTACCTTGCGGTGTCTTCATCACATGTTTTGCAAACACTAGGTGAACATGTCTGGTTCTACCGTGAACCGCACTCAAGGTGTTCACGGTAAAACAAATGTCCGACTGGGTGTTCTTCGTGTACACCGCTGATCCAATAACTGGTCACAAATGTGGCATCACCAATTCGAATGGCAATGACCAAATAGCTTCCAACTTCGTCATGGTGTATTCATGGGCTTGCATTCCAACATGTCGAATCTCTTCAGATTTCTCACTATATACTTCCCTTTGCTAAGGAAGATCTTCTCTAGATCCTACCATACTCAAGACCTAAGAAATAATGCATTAGGCCAAGGTCTTTCATTTCAAATTTTGAGGCAAGTCTCTACATTCGGGTGATGAGCTTTTCTTCGAAAGTTAAGAATAAGTCATCCACATATAGAAATAATATCACCGGCTCATCGTTAATAACCTTGAATTAGAGGTTAGACCGCTTTTACTCTTTGTAAAAGCCTACTCACTAAGAACTCTGTCGAGCTACCATGACCTAAGGGCCTGTTTCAATCCATATATAGCTTTCTTTAATATGAAAACGAGAGTGTCTCTGGAATGTACCTCAAAACTTTGAGGTTGCTCTATATACACTTCCCTCTTCTTCGATGACACCATTTAGAAAGGTTGTCTCACGTCCATCTAGTGTAACTTCCACTTCATCTTAGCTCGAAGGGACTATGATGGTTCTCGATCAAGTGTATCTGGCTACAGAGTGAATGTCTCTTCATAGTCACGCCTTCCTTCAGAAAGTCCTAGACACAAATCTTTCCTTATATTTTCAATATTTCCATCAAGAAGATGTTTTATTTTGAAGAGCCATTTGAGGATACCACATCTTTACTCTTCTGGCCTGGGAACTATTTCCAATACATCATTCTTGATTATGGAATGGTATTCTATTTCCGCATTCCCTATCTCTTTCATCCTCAAAGGCTTCTTCAAAGTTGGTAGGTTCTTCATCTAGGTCACATCAAAGCCGTATAATCCGAAAAATGGCTTTGGTCTTTCACATGTCTCGCGGGTTCCCTTGGGGAACACCATACTTCTCCCCCATCTTGAATAAGCTCTCCTGCCCAGGCGGGCTTTCTTTTATGGAGGATTGTCATCCGAGGTGGTTCTTGAAATTCCACTCATATCATGATCTTCTAGAATTTCCTCATCGTGGGAAATTACCGCCTCCCCTCACCGGGTTCTCAAGGCTCTGAACCTCCGCAGCTCTAGGGGAATTAATGGTTCCTCTTCATATACCTCTTCAAGCTAAAATCTTCTTGATTTCTTTGAGCCGCTGTATCTTCACCGTGCTGGCTCATCCCCGCTGATCCCAATGTGGTTTGACATGGTATATAAATTCCAAGGCTCCTTGGAGACCTCACATCCCACAAATATTCCCTTCTTTCCTCAAGGTTCCAACTTATTTCTTTTATCCTTTCTCAGATATGAATAAGATACTCAGGTCAAATATTTTGAGATGGCTTACCGGGCTTCATCCGTGAACATCTCTTCCGTGGTATTCAACCCAAGTGCACTATGGGATAATCGGTTTTGCACATAAACAATAAGCTGTCGCTATGCCCATAAGCAATATTCAGGGAAGATCTTGATCATGGATCATAGTCTTCAATGTGCCTTCCATTATCGTCGCTCTTTCATTCACCATTACACTGTTTTGTTGGAGATTGTAGGGAGTAGTGAGTTCCCTCTTGATCCCAACATCTCCGTAAGTTCACAAACTCTTTGAGGTAAATTCTCCATTATTCCGACCTGGGCATCTTAATCTTTCTTTCAGAAAGATATTCTATCAAGGCTTTGAATTCCTTGAACTTGCTTTCGAACACTCCCATCTTTAGATTAAGAGATACACCTGTGTCTTACGAATAATCATCAATGAATGACACATAGTATACATACCAATTAATGGTGGATGATGGCATTCAGCTACACACATTTGGATGGATGAGTTCCAATGCTTTTTCTTCTTTGTTGTCTCTCTTCAAAAAGGGTTCTTGATGTTCTCTCAGCGCATTCATTGCATACCATGATCTATTTTGAGTTCTGGTAAACCTGTGACCCTTTGCATATGTATGGTAGCCGCTTCAGTTGATGTGAGCTAATCTTCTATGCCAAAGTTCACGCCAATGGTGTGACCATGGTAAGTTTCCGAAAGACTTTGTTTATATTGTAAGCCATTTTCACTTCACGATGATTGCTTCATTATGTTTTCCTTTTGGCTCACATAAGAACTTCCATCTATAAGCAACTGCATTCCTTTCTAAAGTCAATGGAGAAATTTTCAGTCCTAGTACATATAACGACCATTTTAATGAATTCCAATTCGCTTTAGTGTTTGATTTCTCCCATCTTCGGGATTGGTTGGTACCATCTCCGCGTCACCTCGAGAAAACTTATTTTCTCAAACACAAGAGAGAATGTTTTTCCGACCTGTCATGTGTTGAGTGCACCACTATCAATGAGCCACGCGTCTTCTCCAGGTGTTACTGATCCTGAAAGGGTCGAGATTAAGACATAGTCTGCCTATCATCTTTGCTCTTCATCTTTCACCGCATAAGTACGGTGCCTCTATATCTTCCTTGTATTCTTCTTCGCCCTCGCCGATTACCTCTTTCGTTATCGTGTCCATCTGTCACACGATAGTATTGTACAGATGAGTAGTCCTTTCCTTTCGCTGTCCTTTTCCTTTTCCAGTTCTCGCATTTATCTTTATCTAATCGTTATAGAGTTGAGGCTTCATACTCTTGTGGCTCTTCCTTTCCTTCTTGGTGTGAGATAGCCGATTATCTCTGTTGTGGTTTACCACGGTTAGTAACTCTTGTTTCTTATTGGATACATTCTTCCCATAGACCATCAACTTTTAGTTTCTGACTGGCCGAAACGCTTGGATGAATGTATCCCAAGGTCTTGTGAGACCACTTAAGGTCGCCATTATGAGTTGTCGCCTATGGTGTTCAACGCTTCAATCACAGTTTGAATTTTGAAATTCTAGAGAAATATTCTTGATCGTTTCTTTCTCGCATCCTCGCATTTTTTAGTTGAGTTCTTGTGATCATTCGGAAAGTTTATACCTTTCTTCGCATAGTCGCTAGGTATCAAACATTTCTTTCGGTAGTTTTGATACGCCATAAGATCAGTGGTTTTTGATTGAATCGCACAATTTTTGCTTCCCATTGTGTCTTTTGATGCTTGCTTTTCTTCGCGTAAGATCTGGAAGTTTCATTCTTTTGATGGTCTCCAAGGCGTCATTTCATTATGATCGGGTCGATCATATTTGGGGCATCGAAGTTTTCCGCCTTTCCGTCGTTAAAGCTGCGGCACATATTTTACCGAGCTAGAAAAAAATGACCAAAATGAAAGTGCTCAAAATCAAATTTTGAACTTACTGGGAGATGCGCTTGGATGAGGCGAACTCCCTGGTGTGTTTGGATCTAAGAAAATACAACTTTTACCATTCCAAACTTGACCGCTGGATTGACTGGTACTTCGGGTTTTCTCGGGTACCGTACTTTGGTACTTCCGTTCAATCGGTTGGTAATTGTGAAACTAGGGTTTCACTTTCCCGAGAATCCACCCAATCAAAAGGTGCACCGATGATGCCAAAGTAATCCTTGAGGGAGCGCACACTTTTCTAGATGCTTTTAATAGTGCTTCACCCATCAAAATTTGCATGTACGCAACAAAGGATATTTTTCTCTTGTTAAAGATGCTTCCTTCAGCTTGTCTCGATACCATGTTAATGTTTAAGCTATTATTATGGTTCTTTTCAATTCAATACATAATAGTAACATAAAGACAAGATCACCAGAAATACACAATCACAAGAGACAACATTTATCCCTGGAACCCTCTAGGGGAAGAAACCCAACAAAACTTCCTTATTATAGATGTAGCCAATAATGCCAAGAGATAACTCAAGCTAATACGTAAGATCCTTCCAAAAGATGCGACACTATCTCTCCTTTTTCTCTAACTGCAATTCCGAAACTGTCTCTCAAAATGAGCAAGTGAGTTGTAGGTCTAAGTGAGGCACTCAGCCTCTTTTATTTATACAAGATCGGCACGTGTGAAGTGTCTCTTAACCGCAAGGTCGACTTCAAACCGGGTGGTTATAACCACCTTTAATATATTCTAGGCTTCTTTAATATTTGTTAGTCGACTTCTTATTTGCCTATTATAATTATCATTTGACCAATCAGCAAAAGGGGATTTGGTCCCATTATTAATACGACATGATCAATCCACAATGGGATTGATCCAATGAATAATATATCAAATAATAATAAGAATACACATTGCGCTATATTATTTCAACATATAATTTAATTCATTTCACCATAAGAACAATGGCAACCGATCATGAACCATAGCTCGTTACTCCAACCACAAATATGTTCTTCCTCTCTTCAACCCTGTTCTGTTGGGGATTGTAAGGAACGGTGAGTTGTTCCTTCTTAATCCCCGTTGATGTGCAATAATCCTCGAACTCCTTGGGGTGTACTCTCCCCCATTATCCGATCTTTAGACCCGACCTTCCTCCTCCTAGTCCTGCTTTCTACCGAAATGAACTCCTTAAAACCTCCCAAAGACCCTTCTATCCTTTTTCTTTAGAAAGTAAATACAAGTCTTCCTGGAGTAGTCATAAATAAACAAAACAGTATCTCGACCCACTCCACCGACTCCACACCGTTAACCCACATACGTCAGTGTGTATCAGATCCAGTACTCCCTTGGACGTGTGTTCGCTAGATGGAAAGGGTTTTCATGCATACTTTCCCAATGCACAACCCTTTCAAGGGTCATGCCTCTCAACTGTAACCTTAGGTAATCCAATGACTTCCTCCCTCAAATGCCCCAAAGCACAAAATGAATATGTGCCATCATCTTGTGCCACAACTCACCTATGTTTGTGGTGAAACTCGCTAATGCTCTCCCCGGCTGAACCTGTAACCTGTAGACCTTCTCTTCTCGAACCCCAACCATCATGTCCATCTTCTCACTTGACCCACCAGGTCTGATGAACACCTTTCCTTTACTGAAAGTGACCTCATATCCCTTATCCTCAAGAGAAGAGATTGAGATGAGGTTCTTGGTCAACCTTGGAACATATAACACATCACTTAAACGGAATGGTTTCCTGGACTCCCTCTAAAATGAGACTGTACCAACTCCTTGCACCTTGTAGTGCCTGTCATCCCCTAACTCATGACTAGATTTACGCCTCTCTCAGAGCCTAGTAAACTACTCTTTGCTCGTCATATGACAAGATGCACCAATCGCTTACAAACCACATGTCCGAAACAATTGTACTAGACATACGTGCTATGAAGCGTAAATTGTTGAAATAATGTAAATCAGCAAAGAGTATTCTTGTTATTATTAATATATTATTCATAGGATCAATCCCCATTGTGGATTGATCACGCTTCTGCTATTGTAATAGACCAAATCCCCTTTATGGATTGGTCAAAAGACAATTGTAATAGTAAAAATAAGAAGTCAGCCTCTACCGCATATTAAAGAAGCCCACTTAGTTTGAGAGGTCATTCCGCCAGCTGAAGTTATATCATCTCACACATGCCGACCAGGCAAATGCTGAGGCTAGTGCCTCACTTAGACATAACTAACTTGCTCGGGGCTTTGAGACAAGTTCAGATATGCCACCGGAGAAGAAGGAGAGAGAGTGGCGATTCTTTGGGAGAGGATCTTCTGTATTAGCATAAAATATCTCGGCATTGCATTGGCTATTTATTAAGGAAGTTTTGTTGGGTTTCTTCCCAGAGGCTCTCGTGATAAATGTTGTGTCTCTTGTGATTGTGTATTTCGATCTTGGATTATGCCATTGTTATCTACCGAAATGCAAACACCTATAATAATGGCTTAAACATTAACATGGTATCGTGAGCTAAGCCGAAGGGGAAGCATATTTCACAAGTGAAAACGTCATTGTTACCGTACATGAAAAATTGGTTTTTATGGTGAAGCTTTTCACCCCAAAACCATCTGAAAAGTGTGCCCTCCCTAAGGATCATTTTGGCACTCTCGGCGCACCTTTTCAGTTATCGGATCTCCTGGAAGTGAAACCCTAGTTTCACAAAGTACCTAAGGTACCGTAAAACCAAGGTACCGGTACCGTAAAACCAAAGGTACCGTATACCGTGAGATACCCTCGTGGCAATTCAAATAAGAAATCAAGTAACCGCATTTGGATGAGCAAAAGTTGGATTTTCTCGTATCCAAACACACCGTAGCTACCAAGCGCATCTCCGGTAAGTTCGGGCTTTTATTTTGAGCACCTTCATTTTTCGGTCATTTTCCCAGCTCTAGGTAAAGATGTCTACGTTACTGGGCTTGTTGACAAGTTAGAAGGAGTGGAAACTGCGTGTCTGAAGTATAGGGATTGGCCTCATTCCTCAAGAGAATGACCTAGCAAGATTCACAAAAGAAGAATTACCGGCCCGATGATGCTGCAGAAAAGGTAAAGCATTAAAAGGACACAATAAGGCCAAAATAATCACGCAGATTCAATCAAAGACCATCTAATTCTATGTGTCATCTAAGAAGACCTCAAAGAAATGTTTGATGCCTCACCGTATCTATATGAAGGAAATAACATAACCTGGAAGATGAATCTTAGAACTCAACCGAAGAATACAAGGATGCAGAAGGAGAAATGATTCAAGAATAATTCTCCAGAATCTCTAATTAAAAGAACAATTAGAAGCTATTGGAGATACCCATAGACAACGACGGCCCTAAATGGTCTCATTAAAGACCTTGAGATGCTTCTATCCGCATCGGCGTGCCAGAAAGGAGAAACTCAAGTTTGACACCCATGGGAAGAATGCATCCAAGAAGAAACAAGAGTAATGAATCTGCGGAAGTGCTACTAGCAAGGGATGATGATCAAGCCCTAGCTACTCTCACACCGCGTGAAGGAAGAAACCCTACTTCCAAAAATTTGAGGCTCTTTATGAGTCTCAAAAATCAAATAAATTCAACCATAAAGAATCTCATCCAAGGAGATTTCAAAAGAAAGGACAGACGAAAGGAAAGAGACTACTCATCCTGCATTACCGCTATCATTGTGACAAGATGGGACACATTTCAAAGTTTTCCTTGTCCACCCGCATGAGAAGAATACAAGAGAAAACAAAAGAGGCTCCATGCCCATGTAGTCGAAGATGAAGAGCCACCAAGAAAGATGATAAGAGAGGAGATCAAAGACCATGTGTTGATCTCGAATCTCCAAGACCTGTAACACCTAGAGAGGACACTTGCTCATTGATAGTGGTGCATCCAAGCACATGATCGGACAAAGAAACATTCTCTTTGTATCTCGTGATCTCAGAGAAGAACTTTTCTCAGAAAGTCAAGACTTGAGATGATTACCAATATCCCATCAAGGAGTGGGAGAAGGTTTAAAATTGAATTCAGAGAATTCACTAAAATGAAGGACGTACTATATGTACCGCTTGAGAAGAACCTACTTCCATTTCCATCTTTACAAAAGAAAGGCTTCAAAGTTGTCTTATAGATGGAGAAGTTCTCCTTTATGTACATGGATAAACCATAAATGAAGCAATCATCATTGGTAATGAAGAAAATGGTTTGTATAAATTAAAGGGTCACTCAGAAGCTGCCATGACCGACACCATTGAAAACTCATGTGAGCTTTGGCACGTATATTAGCCCACATCAACCAAGGCACTACCATACATATGCAAAGCGGTCACAAAGTTTACTGTAGAACTCAAAGGTGCCCATAAAGGCATATGCAATGGAAGTGCATATGGCAGCAATATCAAGAACCCGCTTCCTAAGAGGGACAAGAAGACAAAAGGAGTCCTAGAACTCATCCATTCGGATGTATGTGGCCTAACGCCATCATCCTCCATTAGTGCGTATGTATATTATGTATCATTCATTGATGATTACCTCGTAAAACCCGGATATATTTTTTGAAGACTAAAGATGAAGTGTTCAAGAGAAGTTCAAGGAATTCAAAGCCTTGATAGAGAACCTTCAAAGAAAGATCAAGATACTCGTGTCAGAATGGAGGAGAATATATGGAGATCATGTATCTCGAAGTTAGGCCTAGGAAGAGTTCCCCGAAAATGGGAGCTTGTGCCAAGTTGGCACCTCGGTATTGTGGACCCTTAGCCTATAGAAGCACTTCCTCCCACAAGAAAAGCACATAATGTTTTCCATGTTTCATTATTGAAGAAATATGTATTACGACTCTAATCATAATTGACTGGTCCGTGTGATCCGGTGTGGAACCGGACGGAGAATCTCTACCGTAACCCTCAATGCATACCGATGTAGCGAAACCCGCCTCCTAAACCAAACCATTGCATTGTGTAGTGGAGACATTTTGGCCTAGACGGCTACATGGGAAATGGAGGATGCCATGAAACAAAAATACCCTTTTTTGTTTACCCTCCGCATATTGCCATGTCATATATTGGTAGATAGAACATTGAGGACTATGTTCCTTTAAGGGGAGGGAATTGTAACAATCAAGCCCCCAACCGTAAAATAACTATACCGCCAAGAACCATGGCGTGACTCAAAGATGTGGAATGTGTGATTTTGAATGGACCTAGTATAAAAGGTCAATTAATGTAAATAATGTTATGAATATATGTTGCAGGATCCCATTGAGGGAATGTGTCGAGAAGAGACCACCTATGGTCGGTTGCGGTGGAAGGAACCTCGAATGGTGGCGCTAACTTCCACCGTAAACAAATACCGTATTTGGTCTTCACCGACCCGAAGATCAAGAGAAGCTCGCTGGCCCCGAAATGACCCTCGCCATGTTATAGGTGAAGAGGCTCAAGAGTTGATGAGGGGGTGGGGGTGAACCGTCCATCCGTGGAAGCCTCGGACCTAACCACCACCGCTGGAAGTTCGCGGCTACACGCAACCTCGCCAAAAAGAAAAAGGCAGGTAAAAGGTGTGGAAGGAAGGCACGCTAATTTAGATCGCAGGAGGGGAGAAATCAAGGACTCGAAAAAATATACGAGGATTGGATAAGCTGAAGAAGGACAAGAACCTTCGCTCTCGAATTTCTATCAACGTAGACCTCGGGCCTCAATAAAGCATCGGTTCAAGCTTGGGGTGGCTAGCGGTAAACCATCTCGGAATCGTTGAGCCTACTCTGGCTATGTGGAAACGAAAGCACCCTCCCGCCAATTGCATCAAACCTCGTGGTTTTCCGCCATAAGTGTTATATCTCGCATCTTGAAATTAATATTCTGACACGTATGTTCATGGTTTGTGTAATTATGAATGGTTTCAGTGTAAGATTGTTTGCATGGTGTTTTGATCGTAAATGGTGGTCGTATGAAAGACCACCTATGGTTTATATATATATATATATATATATATATATATATATATATATTGATTGCATGCTTATATTGGAAAGACCACCTATGGCTTACATAAATACATATATAAATATACGCTTTGAACGGATTCGCCAGTGTCCGCTCTCGGAAATTTATTCCCTCATTCGTTCCGCCAACGCCCCGGATAGATCTCCCCATAGGGACATCCTTTTTGAAAGTTTATCCAAGTATCTGCTGGAGGATTTTATGGCTTAAGTCTTAAAACCCCGCACAAGGGAGAGTGGTTCTCTTAGATATCGATATTTCGGCAAGCTTCGCACTGGTACCTGGCGCGAAGTTCCCTTAGACCGCAAGTCCCGGAATTTTAATATGTAAACTCAAAATGACCGCAGGATGGGTTAGGAATACTTCGGGTGTTTCGCATTGGTTAGACATTTCGTGTTTCGCACCCGGCAAATTCAAGTGTGAGTTCCTTTGTACCGCAAGTCCCAAACCCCGACTTCATGTAAATCCAAAAGATAGAGTGTGGAGAAAGTTATTATATTTCTAAGATTTCGCACCCGCACGTGGCGCGGGTTCCATGTACCGCTACCAAAACTCAATTCACGAAATCCCGATGGAGGAAACCTAAAATAGTGGAGCACGCTGAGTTTGGTATTCGGAGTTTCGCTCGGAAACGCGACATAAAGCGACCTCCTATCGGCCAAGACATCCCCAAACTCAATTTGCGAACTCAAAATGGCTTAGCCGTGAGTAGATTCGCCAGCTGATGTTTCGCAGACTTCTGGAATAAATCTAAGGGCTGAAACTTTAACTCGCAAGTTCAAACTCAATTTGCAACTCAAGTAGTATAGCGTTTAGAGTTCGTGTTTCGGAGTTTCTACCCCGTGAAACCCAAAAGCGAAAGACCTCCTGCTCTCTCATATCGCTGCAACTCCGGCGGATGAGACTCAAATGACAATAATGGATGAGTTATGGTGGTGCTCGCGTCGGCGACCGATACCTATGGTAAGATCCCTTGTACCGCCGACGCTTAAAACCCTCGGGCGTATGAAACCCCTAAAAGGTATAGCGTGACTAGAACTTATTATTTCGGTGTCTCGGCACCCGATATCTAGAGGTGTCTCTTTGTACCGCCACCAACCCGACTCATAAACCCAGAAATGGTGTAGCGTGGCTAGAGTTTGATGTTTTAGGTTTTCGACACCCAAACCGCATGCGACCTCTTTGGTTCGCCAGAAATTCGGGAACTCGACTTACTTAAATCCCAAATGGATTAGTACTGGCCATGGTTTTATGCTTCAAGGTTTCAGATCCCGGATCTCCAAAGGTCGGCTTCCACGGTTCGCTAGATACCGAAATTCTCGATGTATGAAACCCTCAAATGAGTTTCATGGATAGGTCTTTGGTGTGTTTCGCACCGAAAACCGGCGGGTAGGAGTCCTCAGCCTCTTATACCGCTTAAAACCCGTATGCTAAAACCCCTCAAAAGTGGAGGTCGCTTCAATCCCAGGCTTATTATTAATTGTGATGAACCGTTGGTTCTGTCGTCCTAATACACACTGCAAACATGAGCAAAGTCCAACACTTAGTGTGTCCTTGGAGGCACAATGCCTAGGTTCTCAGTCCACACTGTCACCTTGACTGGAACCTCTTCCTTCTAGGCTTACTCCTAGGGAAGCCAAGGGGGGTAGACCCTAGTTACTAAATTGGATTTAACGTTTATGGTTCTAGGAGTTGTTTTTAATTTGTTAAAGGCTAAAGGGGGAATACTAGCCTAAGATGCTAAGGCAGCAAATGCAAAGTGCAAGTTATTCTAGATGACAATCAGCCCTTTCCCTAAGTCAACTATGACTAGTGCCTAAGGTTGGGCAAGGGGTCAACTAAGTTTGAGGGTGGTTCAATTACAAAAAATGTTTATAAGTACAATAAGTTGAAACTACCCCCAAACCAAAGATTACAATTACTTACAAAAGAATTAAAGATGTTAGAATGATTACACAAGATACAAATAGATACAAAGATACAAGAAAATCAAAGTGAGATCAACACATGAGCCAAGCATGCCCCAATAGCACTTACTCTATTGGACTACTTTTCAATGGCAACCACTAAAGCACTCAAGACTCAACAAGGTGATGCTTCCCCAAGTGGGATACTCAACTCTTTCTTGAATCACACCACAAAAGCAATAAAGCAAAATATATCAATGGTTTAACTCAAATGCTCATATAAACTTAAGACAATTAGAGATAAACCATAAGATTGCAAGTAAAGATTGTCAAGATATTAAGTGCTTGCAAAAAGTGTGTTCCTAAGCATACATCTAAGTCCCCCCAACACACATGGATTATCTATGCAACTAAGTGATTAGGGAGTTTCTTAAAAGTTAGATAAATTTTATTTCCCTCCCCCTAAACTATGTTGGGGCTTTAAGTTTCCTCCTCCCTTGGCCAAATAACTGTCGGGTGCTCAAGATAGTAAGGCAACGAGGTCCACCCTAGCTTCCCAGGTCAGTCCTGACAGTAAGAGTACTTCCCGGAAAGGATCCCCTCCTGGAGGATCACGGGACGGTCCCCTGCCACTTCCTTCCGTTGTTTTCCTCAAACCCGTTTTAGATGGTGGAGATGGTTGAATAAAGCTATCCTAAGTGTCTAAAATGTAATTATGACTCGCGGGTGAGTCTTTAGGTGTGTTTGGTGTATTTTAGGAGTGTTTTAGGTGCCCAAAAATTAAGTTTTTAGCCCAAAACCGAAACTGAAGTTGTTGTTATGAGTGTGCTTGCAAAAGGTAAATACAATGACCATAAACACATCTAAACATCAATGGAAAGCTGCAAGGTACATGTCATTCATTCATCACCATTCCATATGTAAACTTGAAAGAAAAATGTGAAATTAAGACAAGAACAACTTGCCACTTATAATAGAAAATTGCTTAAGATTTCTTCACTAAACCACATGAATCATCCCATAAGAAGTTTGCTGAAAATGAAAGAATTAGCTGAAAAGACAATTTATATCCTACACCATTCACATGTCCATGAGAAGCTTTGCAAACTTAAATGAAAAAAACAGGAAAAGTTGAGAGATATAAGTTTGCCCAAAATGTATTACCACTTAAGCATAGATATGTGTTGTATTTAGTTGTGCCAATACTTAGATAACATGTGAAACTTCAAAGCATGTAAACAATACTTAGATAAGCAAAACTTGAACTAAGATTAGCAATATGTGTGAGGATCTAACTCTAGAATATTTTAAACCATGTAAGCAATATAGATCATTCACATTTTACTATCCTAGCCCAA
>SNQJ01S0216928.1:12367-27804 GCA_010110895.2 Picea sitchensis | reverse complement strand
AAGGAAGAATAGACCCATGCCAGTCACAGGATTTGTCGTTGACCTCGTCGAAAAATGTGTGGAAGGACTACAAATGAACTGGGCTAGTTACCTAGTCAACCAGCTAGAATTGGACTACCACGAAGCTTAGGATCAGGGCTATGAGTTACATTTTAGCTGGTTGTTGATCCTCATCATGTTCATTTCTTGGGAGATGCTGTAAGGAGTGACCTTCCCTAACATTGAGCCATTTGAACTTCTAGCGATGAATTTTACCACACTCTAGTATTTAAGAAATATGGGGAAACAATGGCAGTCGAACGTGATGTTCCATGGATACTACCTGTAGTTGAAAAGGGATATTGAGTCCTTCCCTCATATAACACCAAACACCCTTCACAGGTTGAGGCTAATGACAAAGTTCCGCGCAGATAGACATTTTATTTATATCACTGCGTGTGCAAATGAAAGTAAAGAAGAGCTTCAGTCCTATTATAATATTACAGAGGAGGACATGGAAGAAATAACTAAGGAATGGGACGCAGATATTCTTATCCCAGTGGACCATGCTGAACTTTCCAACCTCGACTTGATCGAAATTCCAATGGTTACTAGCGAAGAGTACGATTCACCTAGCAGTAGCATAAGGAAGAAGAAAGAAAAGGGACAGGTGCTTAAAATTGTATCAGATGAAAATGCTTCAGAGTCACCAAGAGGAGGAGGTGATGATGAAGTAGACAAAGGAAATAACAATGGGAAATAAGACAAGAAGAAGCACGGATAAGTAACACTGCCTAGGGATCCCACTTATGAGGCTAAGACCTCCAAGAAAAGAAAGGTTTCCCCACAAAACCTTCTTTGTGTAAGAAGTCCAAAGATAGCAAGCCCAAGATGGAGACTGTAACTACAGTGGATGACATCGACCTAATCACTATTGTTGTCTCAGATACCTCAGAAGATATTCTATAGCGTAATGAAGCAAAATAGGAGACCATGTATGAAAGAATTGAAGCAGAGTTGGGAGGTGTACAACAAGCCCTCTAATCCAGCCACACAGTGTCTATTATGCCCCCATTAGCAAAAAGAATAGAGTTGGGAGATGAACCTTCCCAGCTACGCAAAATAGTAGATGTGACCAAAGGTTACCTTCGTCATGTTCAGGAGGAAAAAGTGCAGGCCACAGAGGCATTCAAGCAAGCACAAGAGGAATCCATAGAGCAATGTTGGGTTGCACAACAAGAAAATAATGACATCAAAGCCAAGTTTGCAGAGGATAGAGCATAGATCCAGAAGGAGAAGGAACAGTTGCTCACATATCATATTGAAGTTAAAGAAGAAGTCACTAGAGAGCTTCTCTCTGTGACAGGCTTATAACATATGGAAGAAGACCCAGTGGAAAGGAAAGTAGGTAAGCTTGCCAAAGCCATTCAACAACTCCAATAGAGAGTAGAAGAACTAGATCTACAAACAGTGTCAAGCAATCTGCAGGAACTGTGAGACCAGAGAGAAGAATTTGCCTGAAGCGTAGTCCAAATAATCAAGGCCTTAGTCTTGGAATGTAAAAAAATTAGCAGTCGAAGTGCGCAGACTTATGAGTGCCTTACAGAGGAACCTGAACTAAAGGCACTGGAGTCACAAATCTAGGAAGCAAATCCACAAGAAGAAATAGTACAAGTGCAGTTGAAACTCTTGTCAGCAGTTGAGAGAATGGAAATATCCAAAGAACATTGCACATCTTAGCAATAGGTCCATGCCATACAGAGAAAATTCATGGAAGTGACTTAGAATATCCAGTGAGTCCAGGATGCAACCCGCCTACTTTTTGAGGAAATTGAAGGACGAGGAGTAGAGCTGGAACAAGTAGTCACTTCGGTATAACAATTCTTGGAGGGACCTATCACTGAGGAATTTATTAAAGAGTTCTTCAAGAAGAAGGCTCTAGTGAAGAATCAGGTCGAAGCGGCTCAAGCCAAGCTCGAGGATTTTGAGGCAGAGTTACCCAAATCAGAGTGAATCAAGATGAGTCATAGGTGTGTGTTGGGGGCCTGTTGTCCCTTGACCATATTTTGAGGAACCTTGGTCACGTTTGACAAATTTTAGGACTTCTATAGGCTATTCGAAGGTAGAGCGCCAAGAGAAGTGGAGATCACAAGATCTTGCCCCATTTTTATGGGATTTTTGGGTTTTGGGCATATGTAACAAGTATGGGATGTCGGCCCATGGGTTTACCCATGTTTTGTAATGTATAAATAGAAATCTAGGTGATGTAAGTAGGTGGTATTAAGGGTAATGAGGCCAATATTCTAAGTGCTAGAGTTTGATCTATGTAATTTCAAAGGCTTTGTATTTACTGTGCGCTAAGAACCTGCAGAGCTAAGTGCAAGTGATTGTAAGAAGGTTTTGTGCTTAAACCTAGCTCAGGGAAGGAGGACCTGGCAAGGTGTGCGTAGATCTCCTGTCCTATGCAGAGTGGGTTCCTGTGGCTTCATTCTTGTAGAATATTGAGAGAAGATAATAAAAGAAGAGAAGAGTTGGTGGATGTAGCCCCATGCTGGGGTGAACCGTGTATATCCTATGTTGTGGTTGTTGTGTGCATTATAGTTGTTATGTTATTGATGTGATGTATGCTTAGTACAATGATATATGTTATATGCAATAGCTTAGTGCTTAGTAATATGAATTAATGCTAAATCTGATTTGTTTCTATGTGCTAAGTGCTTGGAAATGTTAGATCTAGTTGAATATTGCATTGTTCTGTAATTAGGGCTTGAATCTACGATGTGAGTAAGGGATAATTTCTAATGAATGTTAACTTCTAAGTGCTCTACTAAGGTAT
This sequence comes from Picea sitchensis, assembly GCA_010110895.2. Lineage (NCBI taxonomy): Eukaryota > Viridiplantae > Streptophyta > Pinopsida > Pinales > Pinaceae > Picea > Picea sitchensis. Next base: position 24,989 of record SNQJ01S0216928.1, on the reverse strand, counting down.
TATAATCACATATTTGTGTCCCAGCTAGGTTGTAGAAATTCGAGTCTTGCAACCACCCCTACCTCTACCTCGGGTGAGACTTCATCTGCTTCAGAGGTGTTGTCGAAAAGGTCGATAGTTAGGGTTTTGTTGGTGTGTTGTTGAAGCGTTGAACCCTGGGTCTGCCCTTGTGCCAAGAAGAACATAAATAAAGTTAGATGTTGTGATAAAAAAACAAAAAAAAATTTATCCACACACAAACCAAAATTATATTCACACAGTTATATCTATATGGAATCTTACCTTGGTTGGGTCGGTGGGCCCTTTCCATACTAACAAGGTAGCTTTAAAATAATATTACAGAATAAATTATTTGATCACATACATAGATTCCATAAACTGTAAATCATATTATTACTTCAAAAATAGGTGTACAATCAACAATTTTCTCAAGAATCAAATCTACAACATAGCAATGCTTAATTATGTCTTTGTATATCTATCATATACAAGGCCTTCTCTTTTAAAGAGAAACAATCATTACAACCAATACCTAGAGATAACATCAAATTATTGAATAATGTAGGTTTTCTATTCTTCTACTTGGGATTCTATAGTGGTTATCCTGATCCTACCTTATTGCCATAGATTGACCTCGGTTCAGATTTGATAGCTCCCAACAAAATCCCTCTAAAACTACCGGCCCCTCTGGTAGAACAGAAGGAAACACAACACATAGAGTGCACTGCGCAGTCTCACCTAAGATAACTCTATGGGTGGCTGAAATACTCAGGCATTTGAAACCTAGGAATGACTGGAGATCTGTAGTTGTATATTGTAATATTTATTTATTCAGTATAACATCTAATTATAGCAGTCATTCTATTCATGCACATGAAATACCAAATTTAACTAGTTAATTTATTCATCTAACATTCACCACTTAACAACAATAAATACACATACATTCATTCATACAACACAAGTGTTACCATGGTTCACCCCCTCCTGGGCTATGCCCACAAAGATCTATCTCTCAAGCTCTTTATTAAGGTTCAGTAATATGTCGCGTCGCGCATGTTTACAGTCTTAGATATTACTCTCTTCAAAATTCTCCTCAATCCCTGTGAGGCTGACTAGATCACACAAGGCTTCTCAGCCTATGATCTAACCCTTGATATCAAGTCACTCATTACTTCCTTATCTCACCTGCTTAATGGGTGACAGAGTTCTTACAACTCTCTTCCATCTGTTCTCTACTCTCCTCCTCTCTTTCCTCTCTCTCTCTCTTGCTCTTCCCTTTCTTCCTCTAAGTACTACCTATTTATATTCTTGGCTCATCATCCATTACAATACATTGAAAAAACCCTAAACCTAGTGTCATTAGGTATTCCTTGCATGCGTGCCTCGCCTTCTTCCCTCACACATGCTTCTTTTTCTTCTAGTTTTCCTTTCCTCCTTTCATGCTTCTCTTCCCAAAAATATCCTTTTCTCCTGACTAGGTCTTTGTCCAACACACCCCCAACACTGACATGTGGCTTGTCTCAAGCCACCTAAACTTTGTGCGCTTCTTCAATAGATCTTGCAAGACTCTGGAACTTCTCTGTGAGTTCCCTTTATTGTGTTTGAGCCTGAGTGGTTGTTTCCCTGAGTGCATCCAATACTTGCATTGTAGTCTCCTCGCTGATCATATCTACGCACTCTACCAAAATTTGTGCCATGTTATTATTTTCCTCTTCTTCCTATGCAATGACATTCACTAATCACTCTTGGAGAGGTTCCATTTGATCTTTTCGACCATTCTTATGTGTCTCCATGGCTATGAGTTTTTCTTGTAGCTTATTCATATCTTGTACTCCTTTGAGGATCTCAGTGATCTTCATCGTCTTCTGCCTCTGCTTGAGGTCCTAGATAGCTGAGCTTATCTTCTCCTCTTTCTTGTCCCACTGTTGAAGCTATTGATCATCCTCCCTCTTTGTGCATAGTTGTGCTACTCTAGAAAACAAGTCAATAGTTGTTGGATGAAAGCCTAGTTAGGATAAAATGCTATTTTTTGAAGAGAAGCATGCAAGGAGGAAGGATAGTTGGAAGGAAAAGCATCACGTGTAAGGGAAGCATGAGAGGTGTGCATGCAAGGAATACCTAACGATGCTAGGGTTAGGGTTTTTGTAATGTATTGTAATGGTTGATGATCCAAGAATATACATAGGTAGTACTTAGAAGGAGAAAGGGATGGAGAGTCAAGGAAAAAAAGAGAGATCGACCCAGGAGGAAGAATTTCTAAGAACCATACTACTTAGTAAGATGGTGAGATAGGGAGGCAGTGGGTGAATTGATACCGAGGGTTAGATCCCAGGTTGAGGAGCCTGGCGCAATCTAGTTAGCCTCACAGGGATCGAGGAGCCTGTGAAAGAGAGTAAGACCTAAGAATGTAAACACACATGATGTGATATATTACTGAACCATAGTAAAATATTGAGAGCCAGATCTTTTTGTATGTATCCTAAGAGGGGGTGAACCACGGTAACACTTGTGTTATGTGAATGAATGTATGCATCTTTATGGTTGATTAATTGTTGAATGTTAGATGAATGAATTAACTAGTTAGATCTAGTATTCCACATGCATGAATAGAATGATTTTTATAATTAGATGTTAGACTGAATGAATAAATATTAGAGAGTACAAATGTAGATCTCCACTCATTCTCAGGTTGCAAACACCTGAGTATTGTAGCCATCCATAGCGCTATCTCGGGTGAGACTGTGCAGTAAAATCTGTGTGTTGTGTTTCCTTTTGGTCTACTAGAGGGGCCGATAGTTTTAGAGGGATTTTGTTGGGAGCTTATCAAATATGAGCCAGGTTCATTATTTGATAGTAAGGTAGGATCAAAATAACTCATAAATAATCCTAAGTAGAAAAGACAAAGACTAATTAATGGGTAAAATCCAACAAACAGTTATGTTGTCAGTTGGTTGGAAGAAAATGGGATTCAATATATGAGATTTTTGGAATACGCGTTAAAATAATGAAAAAATAGATGGCAAGACGTTGAGAGAATGAGAATCTAAAATGGGACGTTGAGAGCATGGAATCCAATGAAGGTAGAGATAGAGTTGGTTGAAGACAAAACATAAACCCAAAATTGAAACCGCACAAATATCTGGACAAGTACATATTCAACGACTTGAATGAAGTATTTTTCTATGATCTCCCACATGTATTGCAGGAGTGGATAAAAAGGTTGAAACACAACTATCATAAAAATTGGATCAGACAGCTAGAGTGGAATCCCAAAGAGATCGCGCATTTACAACGAGTTGATAATAATTTTACGCATGCAGTAGATTTCTGGTTAGACAACATTGTTGCAGGATTTATCACAGAATTTGCAGTAGATAGAAAAAAGTATTATAGCGCAGCTGAACAAGATTTCTTGAAGGGACTTCAAGGTAAGTACATCAGATCGTTATATACTTCTATTAAGATATTACTATATAACAAAGGTGTAATGACAATGGAGTCAAACAACTAAACTTCCTTGTGTGCATGGGGGAAGGGGGGAAGCATTGACATGAGAAGAAGGAGAAATGGAAGGAGAAGTGGATAAAGGAAAGAAGGAGGAGGCCTTGGACCCAATTATGATGGAAGAAGACCAGATCAAGAAGATCATGGAAACAACTTGAATAATGTGCAGTGGAGTACCCTACCAATATAATATGAACACCAAGAAGAGAGTTGTAGCAATGAGGGAGGGCTTGGAAAGTGATGAATAAGAGGTAGAGGATCTTTGGGATGTGGAGAATATTAAGGAAACCATATCCTTTGTTTCCTGGGATATGTCATAAGGTGAGACCTTTTCGTATATTGAGTCATTCGAGCCTCTTGCTGCGAAGTTCGCTACACTCTGGTACTCGAGTGATATGAACAAACAGTGGTAGTCGAACATTTTTTTTCACACGTACTACCTTCAGCTGAAGATATCCATAGAAGCAGAGCCTCGCATGACTCCGAACACCTTATAGATATTCTGACCCCTGAAGAAGTTTTGCACTGAACGACACTTCATCTACCTTACAGCGCGAGCCGATGAACATAAGGAGAAACTGCAGTCATACTACAAGCTCATAGAAGAGGACCTTGAGGAGATCACTAAGGATTGGTTGGTATATCTCCTTATTCCACTAGACCCTACAGAGATGTCTAATATTAACAGCCCAGAAAATGCACATGATACACCCAGACCCAACAAAATGAAGAAGACCGAAGAGGTCCAAGAACTAAGAAGTGCCTTAGGAAAGACTGATTCAGCATCACCTGACCGAGGGGGTGAGGAGGAAGAAATAAATGGCACAAAAGATGAACAGAAGCAAGGTGAAGTAACACCGGCTAGAGAAGAGACTGATCCCCTGAAGAAGAGGAAGGTTTCTCCCCTGAAACCTTCTTCCTGGAAGAAATCGAGAGCCACCGTGACCAATATGAAGACCGTGCTTACTAATGATGACTTCAACTTTATCATAGCATCCCTCAACGATGCTTCGCTGCAAATCATGGAGAAACAAAAAGCTAAGAAAGAGGAAATGTATGAAATACTTAAGGTTGAGTTATGAAGGGTTCAATAGGCCCTTCAATCTAGCCCCTCAGTGTCCATTGCATCCTTGCCATCAAGAGAACCAGAGTTGAGAGATAAACCATCCCAACTCCACTAATTAGTTGATGCGGTCGAAGCTCACCTTCGTCGTGCACAAGAAGAAGTAGAACAAGGCACCCAGACCTTGAAGAAAGTACAAGGTGACATTGTAGAAAAACACAGAATTGAAGAACAAGAGAAGGTTCCTCTCCAGGCCATGTTTGAAGAGGAGAAATCACACATGAAACAAAAAAAAGACCAGTTTTTTGCAGAGAAACTCCAAGTGAAAGAAGTAGTAAATAGATCCCTCCACTCTATGACATGCTTAGAGCTATAGGCTGAAGATCAAGTCATGCATCAAGTAGATCATCTCAAAAAATATGTCCAGCAGCTACAACCACAAATAACAGATTTAGAGCTCTGCAGTATACCTGACACCCCACAGGATGTAAGGGATCAAAGGGAAGCAACTGCTTGAAGCGCAGTTGAAATAATAAAAGTCCTTTCCCTGGAATGCAAGAAACTGAGTGATCTTAGTGCCAAAACATATGAAGAAATCACTGACAATAAAGAATTAAAGGCACTAGAGTGACAGCTCCAGGAAGCAAAGTATCAAGCAGAGATAATACAAGCATAGTTGAATCCCCTCTTAGCTATAGAAAGAATGAAGTGATCCCAAGAGCAGCACACTGCCCAGTAGCACATCCACACTATTTAGAGTAGAGTTATGGAAGTGACTTAGAGGCTCCAACCTGTACAGGATGAGGCTTACCAACTGTTCATAGAAATCGAAGCTAAGGAGCGGAACTATAGCAAGTTGTCACTGCATATGAACAACGCCTAGAGGGACCTGTCAACGAAGCATTCATACAAGAGTTCATTGAAAAGGAGGTTGTATCAAAACAACAAGTCGAAGAATCTTGAGCCAAGCTCAAGGATTTTGAAGCCAAACTAGTCAGATCAGAGTGACTCGAGATGAGTCGCAGGTGAGTGTTAGGGACATGTTGGCCCTTCACCAAGTTTTGAGGATTCTTGGTCATTTTTGACCTAATTTTGGGACTTCGACAGGCTATCAAACTGGGAGAGCAAGACAAAGCGGAGATCACGGTATCTCAGCCCCTTTTAGGGCCCTTTTTGGGATTTGGGATTATGTGGCAGTTATGGGATGTTGGCCCATGGGTTTACCCATGCTTAGTCCTAGTTTGTATGTATAAATAGATGCTAAAGCAATGTAGTCAGTACAAATGGCTAAGTTCTAGAGTTGCATTTGTGTGATATTGGGATAAGTTCTAAGTATGGATTGTAGATGCTTTGTGCATATTGTGTGAGACTTGCAGAGCTAAGTGAAAGTGGTTGTAACAAACTATGGAAGGCTCTGTGTTGTAACGCAAGGAAGGAGGATCTAGCGAGGTGCACAGATCTCATGTCCTCTGCGGAGTAGAACTTGGATGCTCTGTGCCTATAAGAAGCTTGACCCAAGATAATAAAGAAGAGAAGAGTTAGTGGACGTAGCTCCAGGGTGGGGGTGAACCACATACATGTTGTGTTGCCTTGCTTTGTGCATTGATGTCTTTATATGTTTTCTTTCTTAGGGATTTAAAATAGATGAATGATAGATAGATATGTTAATGCTATGTGCTTAATAGTAGGGATGAATGTTAGATCTGAATTATATACATGTGCTTAGTGCTGAATCTGTTAAGATCTGATTTGTTTCATTATGCTAAGTGGTTCTAGAAGGCAGATCTGGTTGACCATTGCGTTGTACTGTGATTAGGGTTTAACTGCGATGTAACTAAGAACTGAATTTTGATAAATATATCGTTGAGTACTCTGTTAAGTGATTAGAATCATAGATCTCTGTCCCAGCTAAGGTTGTAGACACTAGATTCTTGCAACCACCCATGCCTCTACCTTAGGTGACACTTCATCTTCTTCGCAGGTGTTGCTGAAAGGGTCGGTAGTGAAAGTTTTGTTGGTGTGTTGTTGTAGCATTGAACCTTGGGTCTTATGCTGTGACAACAATCCCCCAGTACTCACTATCATAGAAGATGATGCATAATTTGTGGCAGCTAAATTCCAAGATAGAGGGGAGAATGTAGTACTTGCAGAAGAAGTACAAAGAGAGGAAATTATGGAGAAGTTAGTAGAATTCCATGAAATTCTACAAAGGCTTTAGACAAGTACAATGTATCATCCTATAGCGCAGTGGAAAGAAAAAGAACAAGAAGCACCAATACAGAAAGAAAATGAAGAGACACTACAAAAAACAGTAAAGAGAAGTGACGGGTTCAAGGTCACACATGAAATTTTTGAAGTAGACGAGAACACAATGAAAAAAAAAGTGAAGGACATAGAGCATATAGAGTTGGTTCTGGCACACATATCCACAAAGGAATTATATGGGTTATAGGAAAGTGTGATGTAGGATATCCAGTCTAGAGCTAGGGAGGATTCCACCAAACTAGAGATCGGCAGGGACATTAAGGAGGTATTGCAGGTAAGTTGTGATAAAATAACATTGGAGGAGGAGGAGAAAAAGTGCACAGATAAACTAGAGAAGAAACTTGCAGAAGAAAAGAGGTCATGACAGAAGAAAAGATACAAAATATTGTGCAAACAATGGACAGATATAAGAAATACATAGTAGATTTAACAGGGAACTAAGAGAATAGGAGGATACTATGCACATAGATAACATAGCGCATGAAGTAAAAGAAGTTGTGGAATTGTATCACAGGACTGCACACATTTGGACTAGCCTGGAAGAAGATCAGAGGATACAACAACTAGATCAAAGATAGGAAAAGGTGACCAAAAAAGTACATGATTTAAAACAAAGGAAGAAAGAAATGGCCATCTTGGAAAGGATGAAGAGTGTGTAGTAAATGAAGAACCTACTAGCAGAATTGAAGGAGGTACAAGGAGAAAAAAAAGCAAGGAAGGATTAGTTGGAGCCATTGCAACAAGAGGCTGAAATATTGATAGAAGAACTGCAAACAAAGTAAGGAATACTAGCATAGGAACAAGATGAAAGTAGGGAAATGTTAAAAGAGCACATGACGAGGCAGAATGTGGAGATATTGGTACAAAAGAGTGCACAGCCAAAGGAGAAAGTGACAGACTTGGAAAAGAAGTTTCATGCAATGGAGGTAGCACTACATCAAGTGAACTAAGTTTGAGTGGCTCGAGATGAGCCACAGGTCAGTGTTAGGGGCTTGTTGGAGAAGGAAATTTTGGGAGGTAAGTGAGGAAGAATGGACCAAAGGGAACAATGCACACCAAAAAAGAAGGACTCAGTGCACAACAAGATTTTTGGAAATCTAGTGCATATGTGGACAAACCCAACCATGTTAGGGTTAGGTTTTTTCAATCATAATGTAATGGTTTTAACCCATTTTGTAGTATAAATCAGATGTATGAGGTATATTGAAGGATAATCTTTTGCATATTTTTGGTTTCCTTGTTGAGAGAGAGAGATTACTTTTGAAGAACCCTGTTTAGTCTGAATTGTGTATCGTTGAGAGATATGGAGCTCAAATGGAATCAATATTGAGATGTAACTGAGGGTCAAGTCACAAGTTGTTGAGCTTGGTGTGACATTGGTCAGCCTCACCAATATTCACATATCCTATGATGTAATGCACGCAGTGCTATTTTGATGAATAAAAAGATATTTGTGGATGTAGACCCGGGGGGGTGAACCAAAGTAAAACCATATGTTGAAATGTGTTTGAATGCTTTGTTATTTATGCAATTATGTTTAAATGGTTAGATGAATGAATGGCTTTATTTACAGGCTGCACTAGGATATGTATGCAGAATGAATACTATGAGTGAATGAAATAGTAGATCCAATAAATGGTATGATAGGAGGCATGTTTAAGTAGAAATAAAAGTAAAAATAGCATCCCCAACCCCTTCCACGACTGAAAACAATTGCTTCTTGCAGTCACCCATAATCCATATCAAGTGAGACTACGGTGTGAAAATTTTGTGCGGTGTCGATTTTTTGGTTTACCAGAAGGGTTGATGGTGAAAAAGGTTTTGTTGGAGAACTAAGGTAGAACACGGGTCAACCCATACATAAAAAAATGTCATACTGACATTAGTTCACCAAAAAAATTTCTTCATGTTGGATATTTGCAATCATTTTCTTCAAGTCATGCTAGGGGCATGCACCTATCCACTACAAGCCATGTTGGGTGCAACCCAACATTTGCTACAAGTCATTATTAGGGCATTGATAGTGTTGAGAAACCTAGATGAATAGGACGTAATCCCAAGCTCCCTTGTAGTATTTTCAAGGGATATTGACTTACTCATTTGTTCCCTGGTAATGTAGTGGTACGAATAACATGGTTATTTTTTGAACACCCTTCTAGTTCTGAGTCATATTCATTTTCCCAACAACCTATTCAATCATTGGTAGATGAAGTGGTCATGTCGATGCAATCTTTGGCCAATAACACTCTTGTTTTGGGGGGTGATTCGTCTCTTTACCATTTTGTCTCACATCATATTCAACCAGTGGTTGAGGAAATGATTGTGTTGATGCATTCTTTGGCCAATCCCACTCTTATATTGGAGAGTGATGAGTCTACAAAATTGGTCTCACTAATGCAATCTTCAACTAATCCCACTCTTATATTGTGGAGTATTGATCTGTCTTTCAAATTTTTACTATGCATTTCAGTTCAATAAATTCTAAGCAAGGGGGGAAAGCCACTCTCTTTGAGTCTTCTCCCTCCAAGTATTGGGATGGTTTCCTTTGATTGTAATGATATTTTTGAGTCTTTCCTTCCTTCGTTTACTCCTCTATAGATAAATAGTAAAATTAACTCAATGGGAATTTAACATTGTATTGTAGATGAAGGATCCTATGCAAGTATTTTATCCTCCTTAGCTTGGAAAGATTTTTCTTCTCCCACACTTGTTTTAGTTACCAGTGAGCTGTTGGATTTTGATAGAAGACCTAATGAATGTTTGGGTATTCTTCCTCAGTTTCCTATCACATTAGGTGGGAAGGTTTTCCTAGTCGATTTGTTAGTGGTTCCAAGCCCTTTATATTTAGATATGCTTCTTGGGAATAATTATGTGTATGTCATGAAGGTTGTGGTGTGTTGGAAGTAGACCAAAGCGGAAAAAAGGTGATTTTGGGAAAGAAGGCATGCATGAGGAAAGAAACAACTGGAAGGGAGAACAACACGCGCGCATGCATGGAAGACCTAACGATGCTAGAGTTAGGGTTTTTACAATGTATTGTAATGGATGAAGAGCCACAAACATATAAATATAGTTACCTAGATCTCAGAGAGGATAATATTCATTATTATTGAGAGAGATGATTGTTGTAGTAAGATGATAGAGATATAGACAAACGAATACAAGGAAGCGAAGGCTATTTAAGATTCTGATGTATGACCTACTTTTGTAAATTGTTTACCTAGAGAGGATTGAGGAGGGTAGTTCCTGAGGGTTAGATCGTAGGCTGAGGAGCCTAGTTCGATCTAGTCCGCTTCATATAGATATTACCCATTGATAAGAGTTGTAGGTGCGCATCGTAGTAGTTTCAGAACAAAAATAATAAAATAGATAAGAGCCATATCTTTGTGGACGTAGCCAAAGGGGGTGAACCATAGTAATATATGTGTTATGTGATTGAATGCATGTGTGTCTTTATTTTCTTATTGATAAGCTAAATGAATGATTCATTATATTTCCTTCATAAATCGTGATAACAACATATTGTGTTAATAATTTACCATAGCACTTTCAACATATAGTTCTCATATTACCCACTCAATCCTAGGCTGCAAACACATTATTATTGTATCCACTCATTAATATTATCTCGGGTGAGACGACACAGTGCACCCTGTGCACTGCGGTGCCTTATGGTTTACCAAGACGATCGATAGTTTTAGAGGTTTTGTTGGAACCCCGAACAGACATGAAACTTGGGTCACTCAATACAAACTCAGATAGGATATATCAATAACCAACAAATGGTTTTGTTTCTGCTGGTAGGAACAATAGAGGATTGAGTAGATGAGATATGTTGAATATATGTTAAAAGAGACGTAACATTTGCGGGAGGTGGAGTAAGAGAATATAAAAGCATAGAAAAAGGAAATGAGCCACTAGAAGGGGATGCTGATACCATGGAATCCCACAAAAGCAGAGATCAAAGGATGGATAAGGAAAAAAGAGATGTAGTATTCACAGAAATATAACATAAACCTTAGAGTAACACCCCACAAATATCTTGAGAAATATGCATTTATTGATTTGCACTAAGTCTTTTTCTGTGATTTTCCACACTTATTACAAGAGTGGATACTAATGTTGAAGGATCACCATGAAATGAACCAGATCCGACAGTTAGACTGGACCCCAGTACCGATTAAGAAGTTACAGCAGGTGAACAACAAGTTCATCCACACAATAGTTATTTGGCTTGACAGTATTGTGGAAGGATTTATAACAGAGTTTGCAGTATACACAGTGAAGTTGTACAACGCAGTGGAGCGAGAGTTTATACGTGGACCTCAAGGAATTTACATTATATCATTGTATACTTCTATCAAGATACTTCTATACAACAAAGGTGTAATGAAAATGGAATTAGATAGCTAAAGTTCCCTGCATGCATGGGGGAAGAGGGGAATCACTGACAGAAAAAGGAGAAATGGAAGGAGGAAAGAATAAAGGAAAGAAGGAGGAACACTTGGACCCAATCATGATGGATGACGACCAGATCAAGTGGATCATGGCGATAGCTAAAAACATGCATAGCGAAGTAACCTACCAATACAAGGTGAATACCAATAAGAGATCCATAGCCGTGAGGGAAGGCTTGGCAAGTGACAAGGAAGAGGTAGAGGATCTTCAAGCTCTGGAGAATATTGAGGAAATCATATGTGCAACATATGAAAGGAAGACAAGGGGTCCAAGAAAGGGAAGAGAAGGAAACAATCCTATGCATAATAATTTCAGTGTGGAACCCATAAACCCATGTGTGAATAATACACCAAAGAGAACACCATTGTTTAGAAAACCAAAGTTTGAAAGAAGTCAGACAGCAGGAAGAACATCTACACAAGGAACAATAATTGGAGGAGCCAGTTCATGAAGAACTAGTCAAGTATCTACACCACGTGGAGGTAGTATTTCATCATTTAGAATGGCATGACACAATCCCACCATCAAGTTACCATAATTTAAAGGAGAAGCGTCGGAGGACCGAAAAATTTTTTTGTTCATCTGTGAGAATATTTGGGAAGAAAAACAAATCATAGAAGAATATACTAAATTGGAACAGTTAGTGATTACACTAAGGGATCACACACTAGATTGATATATGAGTTTAGCTACAAACAATCCACTAGGGACAACCAAAAAAATTGCAAACATCAATAAATTGTTTATAAATGAGTTCCAGAAGCCAATTTAAGAATATCAATACGTGAATGAGATTATTGAAATTAGACAAAAACTGGGAGAATTTGTATGGGAGATTGACCAGAGATTCAAGTGACTGAAGGGAAAGTTGAAATATCTCATGACCGATACGCAACATAGGAACCTATTCGTCAATTCACTTCTACCCCACTTAAAATATCCATTGTGACAATAGATATTTTAGACGCAGGCAGAGGCTCTGCAGGAAGCCCTGCAACTAGAAGAAAACTAGTATCAGCAGATAGACCCAGCTATTGAAGAACTGAAGGAGGATTTCAAGAACTTAACATTCCTGCTAAACCTGAATAAAATTAAGGACAAATGAGAAGTTGTTTGGTGTACAAAATGCAGGATGAAAGGACACCATAAGAATGAATGTACAACATTCGTGTAGTACATGGCAGCAGGAATGCCAAATCCATTATCAACAGGAGGACTATGGTGCGAAATTTGCAAGAAACCGAGCCACGATCCATATCACTGCTCAATGATGCAGAAATACCAGACAGTCCCAAAGAGTTCATATTGCAACTTTTGCAAGTCAGTGGA
>SNQJ01S0216927.1:11711-27211 GCA_010110895.2 Picea sitchensis | reverse complement strand
GATTTAAAGTTTTCTTTTGATTGAGCATTATCTTAAAAATGTGGTACAAGAAAGTAATTGCTAAATTGAGGGATAACATGAGTTGGTTAAAAGAAATTAATTATAATATAGGGATTAAGAAACTTGTTCTTAGGGAAGATAGGTGGCACGGTGCAGTTTGTGTATGATTATAAAGGGAATAAAGATGTCATAATGCTTTGGGGACGTGGTAAATTACCATGAACAACGAAACATAATCACTTTCTAGTTCGTAGGGTCTCATTTCTCTCAAATAAGAAGAAATTTGTAAAGTTTCAATAAATGGTGACTCCATAGTAAAGATGAGAGCACTAGACTCTATTAGTGACTTAAAATCCCTATTTAGGAGGAAGCTATAACATAGACTCTATGGAATCCTATTGGGAGGAAGCTATAACGTAGACTTAATAAACATAAGAGTTGATTTGCCCAAGAAGGCGATCTACAGGAGAAGGTGACCACGCAAGCCATAGCTCTGGTTGTGACCAAAAACTCTCCTACGGGGCACAAATCTGAATAGGGGCACACCATTAGTTTGAGTTACCAAGCAAATGGGGATCAAGACCAGGTAACCTGAGAGTGGCCAAGAGGTTTTGGCGATCTCAGAGTGACCTCTGGGGATTAGTGGGATTAGTGGGGTGACCTGAGAGTGGCCTGAGAGAGTGGCTAGCTAATGAGATAAGCTTTCTCTTAGAGGTGGAAGTATGGAAAACAAAGTCACCAGGAGGCTGCCATGACACATACCAAAGAAAACAGCTAAGACACATACCAAAGGAACCCTTTATTTTACATATATTTAATTCATCAACAAAAGGTGAAGAAGTGTTGGACATAGGTGATTGACTTTTGTGCCCCAGGTGGGCGTTCCCCTAGGTGGCCTCCTTGGCCCAATTCCTCCCTATGTAGATATGGAAGCGTCACGGCTTCCATGAGAAGATGCGGCAACTTGTTGTGCAATACATCAATTGTGATCCACTTTGCCTGATATGGAGTTTGGCCTTGGAGGGCTACTAGATATGAAGTGTAAGTTTGGTGTCTTGTAGAGCGCCTTCGAGTGTCCAGTATAGTGTCTTTGGCCAATGGGAGTTGGAAATCGAGAATGTTGTCCACTCGATGAGTGATGGTGACAAGTTCTTCCAAGAGGGAAGGCTCAAACAAGATTAAGTGATTTACATTAATGACATTGTGGATTCCCATTTGTGGTGGAAGATCCAACCTATATGCATTTTCTCCAATCTTGTCGAGTATTGTATATGGACAATATCTGATTGACTGAAGCTTGTGATGGTGACCTTTGAAGCACTTCTTATCCAAGTGCAACGAGACTTGATCCCCTGGTTGAAAGGCCATGAAGGTTCTTTGTTTGTCATGGTGTTGTTTGGCATGATCTTGGGTTGCTTTGAGTGATGATGTGACTATACTGTGGCGTTGTGAAATTTGTTGGAGAAATCGATGAGGTGACAGTTGTTCCTGTTGTTGATGGAAGGTACCTTGAGGAGCCCAATTGAGTGGGAGCTCGGTTGGAGATGCTGGTTGGAAGCCCAAGCAGACTTCAAAAGGTGAAAAGCCTGTAGAAGAATGTGTTGCCTTGTTGTAGCTATGCTCAAGAATGTGTAAGTAATTGTCCCATTGTTTGTTGCGCCCAAAGTGAGTTCGGAGAGCATGCACCAAAAATGTGTTGACAACCTCTGTTTGGCCATCCTTTTTGTAATGTACCTCAAAATCACCATAAAAAATAATATTTTTTTTTGTACATTTATCCATGAAGTTCTGAGACTTCAAGAAAGTAGGCTTTCTGTTATAGGGCTTGAGTGTAAAAGTTTGTTAGAATCCTTACTCGCGTCGACTGTCCTCAACATTCAACTTAAAGTCTCCTAACCGACGATATAAAAGTGTTTACTCTTCACTTCAATGTTTATCTAAGATCCTAAAATTTATAAATTACTTTTCTATCTGTTTGTACCTATAACAAACATTCCTACGATGTTCCTATAGCTTTGTGAAGAAACACAAGACAGTCGGTTTTGAGGGATCATAAGTGCCGAACAAAACAAAGGACCCTGTTGTTTTCCGAAATCATAAATAAACATGGAACGACTCTCGCCAATATTTTAGGGTTTCGGTATTCAGGGTTTTGTGAGTACAAGAGTCGAACATCAATACACAATATTTCCCAAAATTGTGAAAATATGTCGAGCACTTCAGGGTTGCGGGGTTCGGGATTTCGTGAATACACAAGTCAATCATCAACACAAAACAACTCCCGAATTTGCGAAAAGTGATCAGTATTTCAGGAATTCGGCGAATACACAAGTCAATCATCAACACACAACAACTCCCGAATTTGTGAAAGGTGATCAGTATCTTGGGAATTCAGAGTTATGGATTTCACGAATACACAATTCCATGATCAACACACAACAACTCCCGAATTTGCGAAAGGTGATTAGTATTTTGGGAATTTGGAGTTCAGGATTTCACGAGTGCAAGTGTTGAAACAACAACATATACAAACCTCCGAAATGTGGAAAAAGGGAAGGTGGGTCCCAGACTTTGGGATTTCGGGGTTTCATGGTTTTCATACTCAACATACAACAATTCCCGTATTGCAAAAAGAAGGAACTAATATTTCAGGATTTCGGGGTTCAGGGTTTTCAAACTCCCAACCACAACACATAACCACTCCCGAATTCTGAAAAGGTGAAAGGATGTAGGACAACACTTTGGGATTTTGGGATATGGGGTTTCGGGGTTTGAAACTACCAAACGACAACACACTACAACTCCTGAATTCCGAAAAGTGAAGGGATGTGGGACCAACACTTCCAGATTTTGGGATTCGAGGTTTCGGGGTTTGTAACCACCAAACAACAACACACTACAACTCCCGAATTCTGAAAAGTGAAAGCTTAAGTGTTTCAAATGCCAAACATCCAGCATAAACAAACTTCCGAAAAGATGCGAAAAGGAGAAGGTGGGTCCCGTATTTCAGGGTTTCAGGGTTCAGAACTTCGTGAGTGCAAATGCCCCAAACCTCTTACGTAACCAACTTTCGAAATGTGAAAAGGGGAAGCTTCGGGGTTTCGGGATTCTAAACTTTGCAAGTTCATAATCCATACATCAATATACACGAACCTCTGAAAGGAGAAAAGAAAGTTGGACTGAGTTTTCCTCACAGAATTCTGGAAGCCTAAGGTCTTAGGAATTTCCCACGCAGAGAAGTGTACAAAGGATAAAATTTTCTGTATAAGGTAAATTCTTATAATATTCACTTAGAGCCTCTTTTAATCAATGCATTAAACATCAACAGTATTGGATCTCTGCATCTCTGTAAATACATCATTAAGAATACCATTCCATCAGAGATTGGTCATTATAAAGGATGTTCTGAGGGAAATGAGTTTGGTTTTCTGGGGATGTATCTACAGAGAAGATCTACCTCATTGTCATTATTCTCCTCCTTTCCATACTTACTTATAGAAATACAATTACATATTTCCTTCACGTATATTCCCCACAACAAACAAAAATGGAAAATGTTATTGTTCCAATTTAATCAATACAATGCATCAGAAAAATCATTCAGATAGAGAGTGGACATCATTCGAGTTCAGATTTAATATAACATCGAAATAAAAACATAGTCATCCATAATAGAGAGTGGTAGATCAACATATCTAAATACAATCTGCGGGACGACAAAGGGAACAACCACATTCCTCCCAACCATAGAACAGGGCAGCCAAAATCACTTGCTCGATTCACCCCCTAGCTTGACCATGAATCCATGAGGGGAAACTTGGAAACTCCTCCTTAGCTATGTCCTTCAATTCCAATAGTTATCCTCTTGCCTCACACTTACTCAACAGTGCTCATAACAACAAGGCGATTCTATTTCAGCAAGCTCCTCTTGCCTCACACTCAATCTGCAGTGTTCATAACAACAAGAGAGCTCAAGAATTTTTTCCCATCATACTTGGCACCATCCTACTTCCTCACATATGCTATATATTTCTTTTCTTTGCGGAGGTCTTTTCCCTCCTTTGGGGATTTTCGTAGCTTTCTTAATCCTTGACTTTCAGGGGCTTCCAGTGGCCAAATCTCTGATTTTCCACTTGTAATCATTAGCCCAGAGGCAGTTCCAACTTGTTCCCCACTCCTCGAGTCATGGTCAACTGATTTTGTTAACATGGTTGTTCCATTTGTCCTCCTCCAGTTAATATAATTATTTTGTTGTGATACAAGTGTCATAGTCAAATAGTTAGTTGATTCCAAAAAGATCTCTGCCCAACAGTCACAATAATTAAATACAATTATTAAATTCAAAATTTGGAATTTCCATAAATGGAACAATTTTTCCAGATTCAAATTTGCCAAAAACGGAAATAAATTTCCAGCAACAACAAAAAAAATATTTTTTGGGGGGGATGTCACATCCTTTCCCCCTTTAGTAAAACACTGTCCTTAGTGTTCGTTCCTTTCCTAGAATAGGATTAGATGAGATTTATGCAAATCTCCCTCAAATTCCGAAGTGGCCTCCTTAGGACTAAAGTGCTTCCATTGCACCTTTACCTGAGCGACGACTTTGTTCCGAAGTGTTATTTCTCTCCGGTCGAGAATGCGCAGGGGTTCCACTTGGAACTCTCCCTTGGGTTCCACCTGCACCAAGTTCCAATCAATCATATGAGTAGGGTCATGAATATACTTTTTCAACAAAGAAACATGAAATACATTATGAATTCTTAGATTCGCTGGAAGAGCAAGTTGATATGCTATGGGTCCAATTCGAGCTAGTATCTTGAAGGGACCACAAAACCTGGGTGCCAGCTTGGCACAGTTCGCCAACTTCAACGAGATTTTTTGGGCTTTGATCTTTAAATAAACATGGTCTCCCACTGAAATTCCAAGTGTCTTTTTTTTTTATTCGCATAACTCTTTTGTCTATCGTGTGCTTATTTCAAGTTCTCTTGTACCCTTTTTACCATGTTCTCCATTTATTTGAGCATCTCTGGTCCAACCATGAGACTTTCAGGCGGGTTATCCCAGCTAATTGGAGTTGTACACTTTCTGAAGTACAATATTTCGAGAGGGCTCAACTTAGCCGAAGTTTGTTACCCATTGCTATATGCAAATTCTACCAAGTGTAGGTAGTCTTCCCACTTGTTCGATTTTGTTCTTACATACTTGCAGAGCATATCCTCTATGATTTGGTTTGTCCTTTCGGTCTGTCCATCCGTTTGTGGATGATAATTCGTACTGAAATTCAAATTAGTATTTAGCCCTGCAAACAATTCCTTCCAAAAAGTGGATGTGAATTTTACGTCTCTATTTGAAATCACCATTTTAGGAATACCATGGAGTCTAAAAATTTCCTTCATAAATATTTCAGCAATGTTAATAGCTTTAAAAGTAGACTTTACAGGAATAAAGTGTGCAGACTTACTGAGTTTATCGATTACAACCATGATAGAATCATTTTGTTTATGAGTTTTAGGCAAACCTGTTATAAAGTTCAGTGATATGGTCTCCCATTTCCAATCTGGTACTGGTAATGGCTGTAATAGGCCGACTAGATGCTGGTGTTCGTCTTTAACCTTTTGACAATCTTGGCACCTAGCCAAATACTCTATTGTTTTTCCCTTCATATTAGGCCAGTAAAATAGTTTTCTGAGTGTTATTATTTTCTGGTAACCTCGATGGCAAGAATACGGTTTCTTATGCACTTCATTTAAAATAGTTAATTTTAGCTCTGCTGAATTTAGTATGTAAAGTTTGTTTTTAAATCTTAATAATCCCTTCTTGTCGATACTTATATCTGGTTTTTCTGAGTTTGCAATACCATTTTGAAATTATGCCATTATCTTAGTGTAATTTCCATCGTTGATACCTGCCGTCCTTATTCTTTGTTCCAGATCACTTTCTTCCCTGCTAATGTTTATCTCAAATAACCCATGAATTCTGTAGCTTAAAGCATTTGCTACTTTATTTTCCTTACCCTTGATATGTCTGACCTCGAAGTCGAATTTTCTCAAGAAGGCTAGCCACCTTGCTTGTCTTGCATTAAGGTTTGGCTGGTTTAACAGATATTTCACTCCTCTATTATCCGTCAATAGTAAGAATTGTTTGCCCATTATATAGTGTTTCCACATTTTTGAGGCATGTATTACTGTTGCCAATTCTAAGTCATGAGTGACGTAATTTCGCTCGTGTTCCTTTAATTTCTGGGACTCATAACAAATCACGTGCCCTTGCTGAGTCAGAACACCACCTAGTCCCTCTTTACTTGCATTAAGAAAGTTGTTCTTAGGGAAGATAGGTGGTAGGGTGGGGTTTGTGTATGATTATAAACGGAATAAAGATGTCATTATGCTTTGGGGACGTGGTAAATTACCATGAACAATGAAAGATAATCACTTTCTAGTTCGTAGGGTCTCATTGCTCTCAAATAAGAAGAGATTTGTAAAGTTTCAATAAATGGTGACTCCATAGTAAACATAAGAGCACTACATATTGAAATATCCGACCAAATATTTTTCTATCTAGACTCTATTAGTGACTTAAAATCCCTATTTAGGAGGAAGCTATAACATAGAATCTATGGAATCCTATTGGGAGGAAGCTATAATGTAGACTTAATAAACATAAGAGTTGATCTGCCCAAGAAGATGATCTACAGGAGAAGGTGACCACGCAAGCCATAGCTCGGGTTGTGACCAAAAACTCTCTTCAGGGGCACAAATCTAAATAGGGGCACACCATTATTTTGGGTGACCAAGCAAATGGGGATCCAGACCGAGTGACTTGAGAGTGGCCAAGAGGTTTTGGCGATCTCAGAGTGACCTCCGGGGATTAGTGGTATTAGTGGGGTGACCTAAGAGTGGCTTGAGAGAATGGCTAGATAATGAGATAATATTTTTCTCAGAGGTGGAAGCATGGAAAATAGAGTCACCAGGAGGCAACCATGAAGAAAGGCACACTATTTGTTCTTTAGAAAACCCTAAAAAATGAAATTGTCGTGAATGTAAAATGCAAACTCAGAAAAGAAAACAGCTAAGACACATAGCTTCAGAAGAAAAGGTAAGAATACTTTATTTTAGTCCCGGTTCACCTTATATACCAAGGGAACCATTTCTTTTAAATATATTTAATTCATCATCAAAAGGTGAAGAAGTGTTGCACCTAGGTGATTGACTTTTGTGCCCGAGGTGGGCGTTCCACTAGGTGGCCTCCTTGGCCCAATTCCTCCCTGTTTAGATATGGAAGCGTCACACATTCCATGAGAATATGAGGCAACTTGTTGTGCGATACATCAGTTGTGATCCAATTTGCTTGATCTGGAGTTTGGCCTTGCGAGGCTACCAGATATGAAGTGTAAGTCTGGTGTCTTGTAGAGCGCCTTCAAGTGTCCAGTATAGTGTCTTTGGCCAATGGGAGTTGGAAATCAGGAATGTTTTCAACTCGATAAGTGATGGTGACTAGTTCCTCCAAGAGGGAAGGCTCAAACAACTTTAAGTGATTTACATTAATGACATTGTGGATTCCCATTTGTGGTCACAGATCCAACCTATATGCATTTTCTCCAATCTTGTCGAGTATTGTATACTGACAATAACTGATTAGCAAAAGCTTGTGATGGTGGCCTTTGAATCTCTTCTTATCCAAGTGTAACGAGACTTGATCCCCTGGTTGAAAGGCCATGAAGGTTATTTGTTTGTCATGGTGATGTTTGGCATGATCTTGGGCTGGTTAGAATGATGATGTGACTACACTGTGGCATTGTGCAATTTGTTGGAGAAATCATTGAGGTGATAGTTGTTCCTGTTGTTGATGGAAGGTACCTTGAGAAGCCCAATGGAGTGGGAGCTCGGTTGGAGATGTTGGTTGGAAGCTGAAAGAGACTTCAAAAGGTGAAAATCTTGTAGAGGAATGTGTTGCCTTATTGCAGCTATGCTTGAGAATGTGTAAGTATGTCCCATTGTTTGCGGCACCCAAAGTGAGTTCGGAGAGCATGCACCAATTCTATGTTGACAACCTCTATTTGGCCATTCGTTTAAGGATGAAATGTTGTATAAAACTTGAGGTGGAACCCCAATAGCGTCGATATGGTCTTCCACAATGTATTGAGGAAGTGTGAATATTTGTCTGAGATGATACTGCCTGGGAGGCCAAAAGGGGGCTAGACACGACGGAAGTAGAATTTCGTTGTTTGCGTTGCTGTAGTAGTCTTTATGCATGGGATAAAAAGTGCCATTTTTCTGAAGCGACATACCACTACCCAGATTGCATCATGTTTCTTTTGGGTTGTTGGAAGTCCACTCAGGAATTCCATTGATATTGACTCCCAAGACCGAGAAGGAATCAACAGTGGTTGATACAACCCATGATTCCAGTGAGATGGCTTGGATTGTGAACATAAGGCACAAGCTCTGATAAATGTTTCAACTTGAGGTTGCATGGAAGGCCAATGAAAATGGCGTTGCAGATGTTGGGTGGTCTTTGTGGTCTTCAAGTGGTCCCCATAGGCTGAAGCATGCACTTCCCTGATGAGAAAGAGGTGGTCTTCTAAGTGTAGAACACATAGAAAGTTTAGCTTATATAGCCACCCATCCCGAATAGTGTAGTCTAGGAAGGGGGTTTGATTGATCACTGTGGGGCTTTGCAAAACTTACCAAATCTCTCGAAAGTCAGTGTCAGTGGCATATTGATCTGTCCATGTGTCATAAATAACACAACACACTTCTAGAATGGAAAGAACTAGAGTGGGAGGTCAACTTAAAAAATCAACCATTTTATTAGAAGTGCCTTTCTTGTATCTAATGACTAAGTGAAATTGTTGAATGTAGGAGGCCAAGTTAAGGAGCCTTTGTTCTTGAATCTTCGATTGATAGTTGATGAAAATAAAAGGGTGGTGGTCGGTATGCATAATGGTTTCTTTACCCAAAAAATAATGCCTCCATTGTTTGAGTGCTGGCACCAGACAATAAAATTCCTTATCATAGGCACTATAATTTTCCTTTGCCTTAGACAAGGTTTCAGAGTGGTAAGTAATAGGGTGTCCTCCTTGTTTAAGTATGAAACCAATAGAATATTGTGAGGTGTCAGACTCAATATGAAAGGGTTGGGAGAGTTATGAAAATGTAAAAAATGGGATGAGAAGAGGGCGTCTTTGAGATGAGCAAAGGTCGAGGAAGATTTGAGAAAGAGGGAATGAACTTACGATATAAATTGATTCCACCCAAAAATATTTTCAACTCCTTAGTTGAAGAAGGTAGAGGCCATTGTTTCAATGCTTGGATTCAGGTTGTATCTAGTTGAATACCCTCTGATCTGACCACAAAGCTGAGATAGGGGACTGAACTCTGACCAAAATATGATTTCTTCTCTTTGACTTGCAACTTGTGTTCTTGGAGAATTTGGAGAACTTGTCGGACATGTTGCATGTGAGTGTCCCATGTCCAACTGAAGATGAGAATGTCATCTAAGTAGATGACCACAAATCAACCCAAATGTGCTCTGAATATGTCATTGATGAGCCTAACGAAAGTGGTTGGGGCGTTGGTGAGACCGAAAGGCATGAATTTCCACTCAAAAAGACCAAATTTGGTCTTGAACTTTGTTTTCCAAACATCATCTAGGTTCATTCAAACTTGATGGTAGCCAACTATCAAATACAATTTAGTAAACCACTTAGCTCCTTGGAGGGTGTTGAGTAGTTCCTCAATCCGGGGAAAGGGGTAACGGTTTTTTATTGTATCTTTGTTCAAGGCTCGATAATGAGTGACAAGGCGCATTTCTGAGGTATCTCGTTGAGGGATGACAAAGGAAACAGAAGAACAGGGAGATGATGAAGGTTGGATGTGGCCAGAGTTGATGAGGTCGGTCGGTTGTCTTTCCATTTCCTTTTTTTTTGTTGGGGCCAACCAGTAAGTAGGAGCATTAGATAAGCCAGATCTGGGATGAGATGAATGGAATGGTCAATGTGGCGGGAGGGGGGAAGTCCCTTCGGAGGTTGAAATACCTTTGCGAACTCATGGAGGAGGGGAGTCATAGTTTCAGGAACAAGGTGAGTTGTATTGTTTGGTGTTATTGGGCGCACCAAATAGAGAGAGAGACATTGGTTTAAGTGTACATGTAGGATTTTTTCTTTTCTAGAAGGGGGTTTGGGTTTTGCTGCAGTTAAGATATAAGTGTAGACTTCATTGGTAATTTTGTACTAGAGGGATTTGGCTAGATAGATAGCATTTCTTTGGGTTTGGTATGTGATACTGAGCAACAAATCTACACAATCCAAGGGGGAGACATCACAAAGGACAATATCTTTGAATTGGCCTATGGCGAAAGTTACAAGACAACACTTGGAAACTAGGAGGCGAGGGCCATCCTTTTGGACCCATCCAAGTTGATAGCATTGCATATGTGGAGTGGTGACAAGATTAAGGCAGTTGACAAGGGCTTGAGACACCAAATGTTTCTTACTTCCATTGTCCATTATCAGTAAAGACAAGGCGTTTTTGATTTGGCAGTTATGGGTGAAGAGGAGTTGGGTGGATGCGTTCAAATCTTAGTGGGTCATTAGAATCAATGAGGGATCTACTTCTATGGGATTTTCCAGAAGAACTTCTTTGGTATATTCTACTTGGGAAGGTGAAATGAGTTGAGTGAGTAGAGTTTTGTTGGTTTTTAGATTTTGGAGGATTCGACAATCTCATGAATTATGAAAAGTAGTTTTGTGGAATGAGCACCATGGTGTCCTTGTAGTTGTATTGGGTGTGGGGTTTGGAATCCAAGGATATGGAAAGCGAGCTGAAGGATGGGAGTTGGATGGTTGAGAGGTGGGGGGGGGAGGGTCTATGTAATGGTAGAACTGAGGAATACGACCTCTAGGAGCAACTTTCCTTTCTATAACCAAAGATATCTGAAACATTTTATCTAAGGTTGGATTTTCAAACAACTATACTTCTCGACGAAATTGAATTAATAAACCAGCCACACATTTTAATATGAGTACCTCTTCCGTATCTGGAACATGAAGTAAGAGTCACATCTTGCAAAAGAATTCTATGTAGCCCTGCAGTCCTTATGAAGGGAGTTGTCGAAGTTGGTGCCATTTGATCCATAAGGAATGCACATACCCAGGTGGGTAGAAGCGATTTCTCAAAGCTTTGAAAAGTTGAGCCCAGGTTTTGATGGGTTGCGAAGTAGAGGATTCTCGAGTATCCCCAATCTCTATCACAAATATGGCCTTGTCTTTCTTTGTATCCCACCAAGTTTGTGCCATTCCTTCTAATTGCAAGGCGAAAATCTGGAGTTTTCCTTCCTCTGTAAGGGTTGGACATGTATTGAAATAGGTCGATAGGCCTGAAGATGTATCCAAGAGTCCACCATTTCACCATTGGTTTGACCAACAAACTTGGGTAGTTGGATTTGAGTGTCCAACCAGAATGGACCTGGATTGTTTTGTTGTTTCATTATGAGTAGTTCATTGAGGACAGAGGTAAGATCTTGGACGGGATTTGATGTGTTTGAATCTAAGTTGACTGCTAAAGGATATTTG
Organism: Picea sitchensis; assembly: GCA_010110895.2. Taxonomy (NCBI): domain Eukaryota; kingdom Viridiplantae; phylum Streptophyta; class Pinopsida; order Pinales; family Pinaceae; genus Picea; species Picea sitchensis. Next base: position 15,639 of record SNQJ01S0216927.1, on the reverse strand, counting down.
CGTGGAGGCATTGGGAGGCCAACTGAAGAGAAAATGCACCGTTAGGTTGCAATGCTGAACAGAGGACTCTGTTTTGAGAACAGAGGACTCAAAACCCTAAGTCAACAGAGCTTGAACTAGTCTAGAGGGAGAGATCTGTATTGTTTTAGATCTGTGGAACTCCTCTCTGTGGTAATGGAGATGTGGGCTCCCTTGGTGCTTATGATATCTGTGGAGATTCTTGCATAAAATGGAAACCCTGGAATGGACAAACTCTGGATTATTTCATGAAAACCCCAAAAACATTTGGCTCAATATTCAAGATCACAAGCTTTTCCATGGATCTTGAGGCTCTGATACCAATTGATCTACCCAAGAAGGAGATCCATAGGAGAAGGTGAGGAGGAAAGCCATAGCTCGACTTCTGACCAAAAAATCTCCTCAAGGGCGCACCGTTAGTTTGGGTGACCAAGCAAATGGGGATCGAGACCGGGGTGACCCGAGAGTGGCCAAGAGTTTTTGGCGATCTCAGAGTGACCTCTTGGGGTTATTGGGAGAATCCGAGTGTAGCAAGGGAAGAGGGAAAACTCACTTCATTCCCACAAAGAAGAAACCAACAAGGTGATGCTAGAGCATCTCTCCACGTCAGCCAACCGGCCAGCCAGCCACGCCGAGTGTATGCATTCAAATCTAAAGAGAGAGGCGCACCCTCATTTGAATTTGAAATTGAATGTAATTAATGTTTAGGCTGGTGAGCCATAGAAGCCGTGCCTTTGTGCAGGCATTAGGTAGATCGGCCTTTAATGTGTATAATGGCTGAGATCTAGATCTGATTCTGGACTAGACAACCCATTCAATGTAATTGGATAGGGTAGGTAGATTTGGAGGGAAGAGCTCGAAGAGCCCCTTCAGGTAAAAGAGATTTTGAGATCTCATTTTGGTAGTTATATAGTAGAGAAGAGAGTTAGGAATAAGAGAAGAGAAGAGCCAGAGAGAGCTCAGGAACACCATTGTAATTACACACATTTTCCATTTAATATAAGAGAGCAGTTTTTCTTGCACTTCTGTGTTGAATGAATGTCTGTGTGTGTGTTCTTTATGTATGTTGTAGATGTATGTTATGTTGATGCATTCTACAAGATTTGTTTGATTTCCAGGGTTGAATGTCTTTGAGGCTTCACATCTGGAGGGTGTGACAGAACGCTGCAGGTTCTGAGGGTCATGCATAGAGGATGCATTTCTGAACTCTGCAGAGTCACACAAAGACATGCTACAACACATAAGCTAGAATCATAAAATTCAGGAGGAAGACCTCAAGGTTGTTGAATACCTTGGAGGCAAGGCTGTGTAGGAGAAACACAGTTGCAGACATAATTCTACTATGAATTATGTAGAGCTCTGCCAAGTGGGCATTGAGCATACGCACGAGTTGCGTTGGGGAAGAACTCTGTTGTGAGTTCTTAAGAGGACCAGAATCACTGAGGATTCTGAGAGCTCTGCGAGGAGGGGATTGAGCTAGTGCAAGGAGTGCACAGAGGAAGGGACTCTGCTGTGAGTTCAAAAGAAACAGAATCACTGAGGATTCTGAGAAGCTCTGCCAGGTGGGCATTGAGCAGGTGCAAAGGGTGCACAGAAGGGATAGAACTATTTGAACGTTCTGTGGAGAAGGTACTCTGCCAAGAGGGCGTCGAGGAAGTGTGCAGACAGGCACCGAAGTGAAGAGAACTCTTCGAGTTCTAGAAGCTGGAGGAAGTATCCATTGAGGGATATTCACTGGGTTGTTGAACACCGAGAAAGACTCAACAATCAGGTTGCTTGAGCAGAGACACTGCCAGAGGGAATTATATTCTCCATCTATGGCAGAAGAAAGATAAAATCCCTTAGGGGTCTCAGTGGTTGAGAAGCTCAGGAGGGACAGTGTTTTCACGCACAAATTCGGGCTGCAAAGAGTGCAGAGGCTGAAGAACTCTTTGGAGAGTTCAAAGTTCCCAAATATCAGGAGGGACAACACTTTTACACGTGCAATCAAGAACTCAGAGTGAGGAGTTCGCAGAGGAGAAAGAGAGCAAAGTTCGAGGCCTTTGGATTTTGGAAATTCTTCTAAGTCTGGGAAGAAGGAGTGCATAAACTCAAGGAGGGAGCAACGACAACCGTCAAATCGGTCGGGAATTAGATCTGGACCGTTGGTGTTCGTGTCGAGGGAGCAGCCAGAGGAGCGCAGGGAAGGAGAACAAATCAGAGCCATTAGATCTGGTTCAGGATCACCCACAGCCGTCAGATCTGCAGAAATTGTGAGGGAGTTAAGTCCTCGTGAATAGGGAGGAAAAATCCCGACAAGGGGTGGAGCCATCGGGAAATCGGCATTCCCGTGGGCATGAGATCAGGAATTTCCAGGGGGAATTACCTGGAATAATCTGATCGGTCCGTTAGGGAGATAGGTGTCAGAAATCTGCATTGATTCGGCATATTTGTCATCGGGAAATTGAAGTTCCTAAGGACAAGAAAGTTGGGACATCATAAGTCTCGAAATCCCGGAGAGATCGAGACCGTTCATCAGAGAAGGGACGCGTGGCAGCAATCGGCACCATTGGGAAAAGGTCCGACAAGGAAGTTGTCTATCAATGTTTGGGTCATTGGGGATCCCGTAGACAAAGTGTTTGTCCACTTTGGAATCATGAAACGCGATACCCCGATGAGTGGAGGTCAGCTGTCAACATCTCAGAAAGGTGGAAAGCTCTGTTGAGTGGGATCCAACTATCAACGTATCGAGGAAGGAAGGAGTCTCTGTTTGAAGGGCCAGCTATCAGCATGACAGAGAGTCGGGATTCGAGGAATCGGGAATCCCGTGAGTAAATTTTCTTTGACATTTGAACCCCCGTAGCCCCGACGGGGGACATGAATATGGTCACGGGGATAATGGTCATATAGGCTAGGAGCCTAGCCAGGAAGGCAAGTGCGTGACTAGCGTGTCAGGAATCGGAGGATAGTGGATCCAAAGGGCAAGGAAATTTTGGCATAGCAAAACCCGAAATCCCGTTAGGAACCTATGACACCGGTCATATGAAGGCAGGTCACATGGACCAGCAACATAGCTGGAAGGGGCTCAGAAAAAGGGACGCATCAGAAATTTGTCCCATCGGTGATCGGAGNCTGAACTCTTGACAGCGGGAAGTCTGAAACCCCGAACCCCAACATTGAGTCGGGGAAAGACCACGGTAAAGTGCGGAAAGGCCGTGAGGGTGAAGAAAGGACCTGTGGATCGGGTTTACGACAGAGGATTCCAGAAGGGGATCTAAAGAGCTAATTCGGATCATGGATGAGTGAATTAGATCGATCCTGTGAGCAGGTGAGTAGCAGAGGTTGAGTCTGCGTCACAAGGGCACAAACACCAGTTGGTGTGCCCTCCCTTCTGCCTCAGAAAACTCGAAGGAAATGATTTTCTCCCTGAGAGAGTGGCTAGATAATGAGATAATCTTTCTTTTAGAGGTGGAAGCATGACAACCAAAGTCACCAGGAGGCAACCATGAAGGAAGGCGCACTCGTTATTATTCAGAAAACCCTAAAAATGAAACTGCCGTGAAAGTAAAATGCAAACTTAGAAAATAAAACATCCAAGACACATAGCTTGAGAGGAAAAGGTAAGAATACTTTATTTTAGTCCCAGTTCACCTTATATACCAAGGGAACCATTTCTTTTACATATATTTAATTCATCATCAAAAGGTGAAGAAATATTGCACCTAGGTGGTTGACTTATGCGCCCCATGTGGGTGTTCCCGTAGGTGGCCTCCTTGGCCCAAGAGCAACATATTATTGAAGTATCCAACTGAATATTTTTCTATCTAGACTCTATTAGTGACTTAAAATCACTATTTGGGAGGAAGCTATAACATTGACTCTATGATATCCTTCACCTCCTCAATTCAAAGGTGGATGAGAAAGAAAATTA
>SNQJ01S0216927.1:1226-11701 GCA_010110895.2 Picea sitchensis | reverse complement strand
TAAGAGTCAATGTAACATATTAAAATATTACTTTTTGTTGTTTTCAATATTTGATAAAGTAATTTTGTTCTACTTTGATAGCTTGGTGCAGTGAAGCACCATGAAGTGTTTTTGGAGACCATTTTTTACACAATGTTTAAGGGCAATTATATATGGAGACCTAGTAACCCATATGGGATTTATATTTAAGATAATCCATTTGCTATGTATAATAACTTAGTGCACATGAAGGTTGTAATTTTTTATTCTTAATTGAAATAAATAATGTTCTTCTTTTCCTTGAAAAAAAACTACATTGCATAACCTTTTATTTTAAAGAAGGCAACAGTGTTGTCCCAACGTGAGAAAAAAATAAAAAAATATAAATGTCTATGAGTATTTATCCTCTGACAAGCCTAATACATAGATTCCATGACTATAATAAAAAACTAGAAAAGATAATGGAAAATAATAAATTAATACCACATCTCGTCTCTCAATCATCATACACATAAACTTGGGGCACCTCCTAGGACTTGGTCAAATCCTTGTTTTTTCAAAAACTAAGATGCCATTATAAAGAGAAGGATATTTTGGCACTCTAGCACATCCACTCTTAGGATGAGATTTCTGATTTCTCCCTCTTGTGGCTTCATGTCTTGAGCCATCAGATATTTTACATACCAATACAACTCTACAATCATGTGAAAATTTGAGTCTTTTGTTCCTAGTGAAACCTAGGTACATAACCACCCTCTTCACTTTCCTCTCCACCTATTAATCCTGTGTGGAATATCAAATAGACCACACATACCACACTTCCTCTTCTAGAATGGCCATGGAATCCCTTACTATCTTATCGACTTTGGAATGATTTTGTTGTGTCGCTTCATCGACCATGAGTGTGGATTTAGTTTTGTGTTTGGAATCCTTTCCTTCCTTTGATTTCCCATACTCCATGAGATCCTAAACATCCAAATGAAAACCCCCCACACTTGTCAACTTTCCAAAATACCAACTTCCACTCTTGCAGATCTCTCATATTCAAATTGAAATGAAGAAATATATCGCTCACCAAACAAGGAATAAAATTAGAGATCTTACCCAAAATTTTAACCTTCCTCCCATGCGCAGATATGAATCCCACCAGGAAATATCTATTCCCCTCATCAATATTCATTGAAGGACTCATAATGATCAACCAGTGATGGAGCCTGTAAATTTCACTTCCTCTCATCTTGCTATGTCTTATGCTAATCTTGGTCGGAAGATATCACATTCACAATCAGAGTAGGGAAGTTGGTCTGAAGAAAAGGAACCGGGCAGATATAATATGGAAAACCATTAGGAAATAACCCCCTTGCTATGTAATAATTGCCCTCATCTTTGCCATCTGTCATCTTAGCTTGGCTACATAAGCATATGCCACCACATCTCGGTTCTTTTGAACTAGAAGAGCTAGGGAATGGCATTGATATTGCAAGGATTCATTCGCGAGTTCATCCCAACTATGATCAAAGGGGGGGAGTGATGAGAGACACCTTCATTGGCAAGACAATCTGCAATCTTATTAGCATCTCTTTTGACATATGAGGGAAATAAAGGGCTTGTCTTATGGATGTTAGCAAGGATAATATAGAGAATATACACAAGACTCTAAATGTTGGAGATATTACTCGGTTAATATATGTTCTAAAGTAAAGTGAGTAGGTTAATGGTATGTAGAAAATCACCCTCGATGGTGATTGTGTCATATGAGTTGGCACAAGAAATATTCATACCTTTAAGCAGGACCCATATTTCGACTACATTGTTAGTTTTGGAAACAATAAATCCATTAAAGATGTGAAGAATACTACTTGTGTCCTCTCTAAAAACACAACCAAAGCTAGTTGGACCTATGTTTCCTTTAGAAGCATTGTCAAAGTTTAATTTAACAAGATCCAGGAGAGGAGCAAATAATGGGGGGTGGAGGTCAAGGGAGTGGGGATGGGGATATAAGTAGGGGTTAACCAATTAAGTAGGAGCCACCATCAGTCTCATGCAATTTTCCTGTGATTATTGTCTCCATGATGTCTTGCTTGATTCTGGACCATAAAGTAGAGAGATGAATATACTCATATTATAAAATACTTATATTATGTTCCTTCCATAACTCCCACACTAGGAATCCAAGAAATAACTATTGGTTCTATTTATAAGGGGAAACTTAAAACCACTACTCCAAGAACTCTCGACGAGAAACAGAAAAATGAGACAGTTCGTCTGAAGGAAAAGCTTCAGCTGAAGACAAAACTAAACTAGACAGAAAAAGAAAACAAATAGACCACCATGAAGGAGAGTTTAAAAAAGTTAAACCATCTACCTTTGATGGAGAATCCAGGACAGGAGAAGAAGTTGAGGCATGGTTTTTGGAAATAAAAAAATACTTCCAGATCTATATCTATTCTAGCAACATGAAGGTCAGAATGGACATCTACAATCTGAAGGGAAAAACCAACATTTGGAGGCAGGACCTGAAATTAGCCAAGGGACTAAAGGAGAAACAGTTGGAATGGTCCGACTTTAAGAAGTATCTTCAGAAACAATACCTTTCTGAAAGCTATTATAAAAGGAAGACGAAAGAATTTTATGAGTTACGACTCAGACAAATGACGATGGAGGACCTTATAAATAAATTTCTAGAACTACTAAGGTTCGTACCGTACATTCGAGAGGATAATGTAAAAATCAATTGATTCTTAAGTTGTTTACCACAGTCCTACAGGGATAGAATTGAGTTTGACAACCCCAAATACTTGAGTGAGATATTCAGGAAAGCACGAATGTGCTATGACCGGTATAAATAGCTAGTAGAGTTTCCCAAGGCCTCGAAGGATAAGAAGCAAGATCGAATGAACCAACGAAAGAAAGGATACCAGCCAACTCGTTATTGGAATGCAGCAAAAACTTTTCCAAGGAAGGATTTTCACTCCAATCATCTAAATGCGCAAGGTAGCAGTAAACGGGTAAACATAGGAACAAAGACGTTTGGGGACAACTCCTGCGATCCATTAAAGTTTTGCGAGTGTGGAGAGCCTCATCTAAGGAGGAACTGTCCACACTTAATTTCAACAAATAGAATTGTTGTTCACAATTTGCAGGAAGCCTCGACAGTGGGAGATGTGGGCAGAAGCCTACATCGGATAAATGCAACCATAGATGGTCGACAAGGTGACCACCAGTCCTCAGTGGTAGAAATCGAAGGTAAAATCAATAACACTCAAATTTCTGTTTTAATTGACCTTGGAGCTACGTTAAGTTATATTACTCTTGATATGGTAGAGTCAAAGAAATTTAAGAAACTGAAGCACGCAAAATCATGGCTTGTACAATTAGCAACTGGTACTAAAAGGAAAGTAGTTGATTTTGTTTTGGATTTTGAGTTCAGCTTAGATGGTCAAAATATAAGAACAAAATTGAATATCCTACCACTAGGATCTTATGATATGATTATCATGATGGATTGGTTGGAACAACACAAAGCATTACTAGACTGCTATACAAAGATACTTAGTTATAAAGATGATTTTGGAACTGTTAGAACAACCCAAGCCATACCAAAACCTGTATCAGTCAGACAAGTTTCAACGATGCAATTAAAGAAATTTATTAGAAAGGGATGTCAAGTTTATGCCATCCAAGTGATGAATCTATTAGAAAAATAAGATAAGCCAAAGTTAGAAGACTTTGTTGTCCTACGTGAATTCAAAGACATGTTTGTGGATGAGATACCAGAATTACCTCCTAGAAGGGAAATAGACTTCTCCATAGACCTACTACCCGGTTCAACCCATATCTCAAAATCACCTTACCGAATGAGTCTACGAGAACTGACATAATTAAAAATAAAATTACAGGAATTGTTGGACAAAGAGTATATCATACTAAGTGTCTCACCTTGGGGGGCACCAGTCCTCTTTGTGAAAAATAAAGACAGTACAAAATGACTATTAAGAACAAATACCCCTTACCAAGGATCAATGATCTATTTGATCAAGTAGGTGGGGCCAAGATCTTTTCAAAGTTGGATTTACAATCCGATTATCATCAAGTTAGGATACAAGATGAGGACATAAAAAAAACAACTTTCAGACAATATATTGACACTACGAGTTCGTAGTCATACCTTTCAGACTCACAAACACACCAACCACGTTTATGTGCCTGATGAACATTATTTTCAATCAGTACATAGACAAGTTCGTGGTAGTATTTATCGACGATATTCTGGTCTATTCAAAAATAGAGGAGGAACATGATGAACACTTAAGAATAGTTCTGCAAACATTAAGGAAACACAAACTATACACAAAATTCGACAAATGTGACTTTTATAAAAAATAAATACAATATTTAGGACATGTCATTTCCTCAGAAGGTATTGCCCTAGACATGGAAAAGATAAAAGCCACTATGGAATGGTTAATACCTAAGGATGTGACAGATATCTGGTCATTCATGGGAATCACTGGATATTATCACAGATTTATTGAAGGGTTTTTCAAGCTATCTTACCCTATCACATCATTACAAAAGAAAGGGACCAAGTTTCATTGGTCGCAAAATTGTCAAGACAGTTTTAACAAGTTGAAATAATTATTGACATCGATGCCCATTTTTAAGGTAGCAGACCGAGATAAAGACTTCACAGTTTGTCTTGATGCAAGTAAAGAGCGACTAGGTGGTGTGCTAACTCAGGAAGGGTATGTGATTTGTTACGAGTCCCAGAAATTGAAAGAACACGAGTGAAACTATGTCACTCACGATTTAGAATTGGCAACAGTAATACATGCCTTAAAAATGTGGCGACACTATATAATGGGCAAAACATTTCTACTATTGATGCCTAATAGCAGGGTGAAATATTTGTTTAACCAACTAGATCTTAATGCAATACAAGCAAGGTGGCTAGCCTTCTTGAGAAAATTCGACTTCGAGGTCAGACATATCAAGGGTAAGGAAAATAAAGTAGAAGACGGTTTAAGTAGAAGAGTCCATGGGTTATTTGAGATAAATATTAGTAGGAAAGAATGTGATATGGAACAAAGAATAAGGACGACATGTATTAACGACGAAAATTACACTAGGATGATGGAATAATTTCAAAACAGTATCGCAGACTGAGATAAACCAGATCTAAGTATCGACAAGAAGGGACTATTACAATTTAAAAATAGACTTTACATACCAGATTCAATAGAGTTAAAATTAGCTTTTTTAGACGAAGTGCATAAGAAACCGTATTCTGGCCATCCAGGTTACCAGAAAACAATAAAAACACTCAGAAAACTATTTTATTGGCCTAATATTAAGGGCGAAACAACAGAGTACTTGGCTAGGTGCCAAGATTGTCAGCAGTTTAAGGCCAAACACCAGCATCCAACTGGCCTATTACATCCATTACCGGTACCAGAATGGAAATGGGAGACTATATCACTGAACTTTATAACAGGTTTGCCTAAAACTCAGAAACAAAATGATTCTATGATGGTTGTAATCGATAAATTCAGTAAGTCTGCACACTTTATTCCTGTAAAGTCTACTTTTAAAGATATAAACATTGCCGAAATATTCACGAAAGAAATTTTTAGACGGCATGGTATTCCTAAAATGTTGATTTCAGATAGAGACGGAAAATTTACATCCGCTTTTTGGAAGGAATTGTTTGCAGGACTAAATACTGACTTGAACCTCAATATGAGCTATCATCCAAAAATGGATGGATAGACTGAAAGGAAAAACCAGATCATAGAGGATATGCTTTGCATGTACGTAAGAACAAAACTGAGCAAGTGGGAAGACTACCTGCACTTGGTCGAATTTACATATAACAATGGGTACCAAAATTCAGCTAAGTTGAGCCCTTTCAAAATACTGTATGGCAGAAAGTGTACAACTCTAATTAGCTGGGATAACCCAGCTGACATAATCATGGTTGGACCTGAAATGCTCCAAGAAATGTAGAACATGGTAAGAAAGGTACAACATAACTTGAAAGAAGCACAGGACAGACAGAAGAGCTATGCAGATCAGAAAATAAGACACTTGGAACTTCAACTGGGAGACCATGTTTATTTGAAATTCAAAGCCCAAGGGGATAACTATGGATATTTCCTTTCTCTTATGAGAACTGCTGAGTAAGTGTGAGGCAAGGGGATAACTGCTGGAATAGTAGACATTGTTGAGGAGGAGTCTTCCAAGTTTTCCCTCATGGATTCATGGTCAGGCTAGGGGGTGAATCAGGCAAGTAATTTTGGCAACCTATTCTACCGTTGGGAGGAATGTGGTTGCTCCCTTTACCTTCCCTGCGAACTGGTTCAGATATGTTAATCTTTCCTCTCTCTTTTTGAATGATTATATATATATCCGATGTAATGCATTTGGTTATGCTAATGTGAAATATTTTCAGGAAAGAAATCTGGTCATTTATGTAAAGTTTATAACATATGACAAAATTCTAGAAATGTTTCTCCTGTAATTAAATTTCTAGGCAAAATTATCTGTGTTTAAATGAATCTGAAACATATTCTATCTACAGGTGTATGTTTATTCCTTTTATTAAATTTCTAGGCAAAACCATCTATGTATGATTAGATTTGAACAAGTCTCTGTATATATCACCTCTATATTTCCATATATATATATATATATATAGTTATAGTTATATAGATCTAATTGCAGTTGGTACTTTGCGTAGGCTTTATTGATTAAACGAAAATTAAATGACTGTAATAAAAAAACAATTATACAGAAATATGTTGACATAGTATACAGACAAACAATTATTCCAACCAGAAATCAACTATGATAATAAGGGCATTACAGAATAGAAGGAACTATATGGAAATAATTGAATATACCTATACATTTTTCCTCTGACAGAGCACTACCATAGATTATATAGCATCCTCGCTGTACCATTGAAGAATTTTTCGATAATCTCATCGTACTTACTACATAAAGTCAATTATGGAAGTATGCGGTTATACCGCAAATATTGTTGCTACAATTTTAATACTTGGATATATAAATAGTGAAGAAATTAGTCTGTATAGACATACTGCGTTTAAAACATAATTCTTTCCAGATCTAGTTTAGACCGTATAAAATTCTGTTTATATATATATATTCGGGTTTTCTCCTTTTGGAGGGGTCTATTTTTGTCCATATATAAATCCCCTAAAAGAAAACATAAGTTCCTTTCCTTACATTGCATGATTGCTATTCTGACTGCAAATATAATAGACAATAAAATACAAATCAGAAGACAGTGTGAAAGAGTAAAGGGTACATCATTAAAACTAGAAAATCGATGAAATTCGTTTCGATAAGATCCAAGAAGAAAAATCAATACGAAATAACTATCCTTAGAATTATTTTGATATCCTTTTCTAGAATTGTTCATTAAGAGACCAAATTGCTCGACATATGTCATTGTGTGTATTGCCCTAAAATCGAATACTTAACATATAAAATTTGACCACATATGAATTCAGCGAGATATACATTAATAAGGTAATAATCTTTTATGGCCACTGAAACTTAAAATACAGAGTTATAGGGTCGAGTTGTCCCTTGAATAGACTGTGCTCTTCATGACGCTCACCCTTCCGGCTTAAAATTACATGAGAAAAAAAGAAGGAAAACACCTAGGGTACTCTTTAAGTGTAACGAATTAAAACTCGAATACATTTTGAGCTTTTGACCAGGAGTCTGAGCTCGAATATATGCATGGTCGAAGTCCTTGCAAGGAATTTTTCAATTTACATTAGTATTGTATAATAAAATCAGAATGGACAGAACCTTTAATAGAAGAATGACTGATAAAAAGAGTTTAATGAAAGGTGGTACTCAACTCACGGTGGGAGAACCAAGAGTCTCTTCCTCTATCGATTTGGTCATATAAACGTCAAAGGTCGAGGGGAGGATGGTTCAAGGACTTCTGATGGGTACCCTCATAAACACAGAGCCCCATCATTAGATCTCAGTTCCCAATCCTTTAAAGAATAAGAATGATAGTTTCAATATTAAAGAAAATTAACGCTTCAACCAAGAAATATCTATAAGAATGCTTCAACTTCATAGAATTTCATACGAAACAAGCATCGATGTATCCATGAGTACTATAACTTTCTATAACTTTGACCCAAAAGAGATTCGAATACACAATGAAACTCTAGAACCTATTAGGGACTTACGAAAGCGTCTTAAGGGCTATAAAGTTTTGATTAGTACTCCAGATAGGAACTTAACGTGCGACAGTACATGAATATCACGACTCTGAAGTACTAATAAAAAATAAAACGCAGAAAACTTAAGAAGTAAGAGACTCTGAACAGGTAATACACAAGAAACATTCTAAAGAATTTATAGTCGAGGTATCCTGCTTTAAATTATTGAATCAGTACCTATACCAGGATGTTTACGCTTGGGGTAGCAGAGGAAATTTTGAGGGAAAGTCCAAACCCTGGACAATAATAATAATCCTCTCTCTCTCATAACTATGTGTTTAAAAAACCCAAAGCATAAGGAGTAGTCCAGTATACTAAAAGGAGACTTTTTAGAGAGCCAAATCTTTGAAGGAAAGACATTGTTTACATAGAATCCGTAAGAAATAACAAATACTGGAATGACCAAAATCCCTCTCAACTTTTCATACTCATCATCAAACAACAATGATAGTATCGTAACTTACCATGAAGATGGGTAGCACCTGCATATCTCACCAGGGGAAAACCTCCAGAGTGTTGACTACCATCGTAGAGGAGAAATGCGTAAGGAAGAAACAAAACACTAAACTCTAGGCGAGAGAACCCCAATGGAGCAATAACCATTACTACAGAGACTACTAGTAGGAGTATGAAGGAGCTATCCGACCATGTGACATAACAGAGGTGGCATAAGTGTATTGGATACAAGGTGAGTGGTGGACTTGGAATGCGAACTTGCAGGGCCTCCATTAATAGACTGGATAGAGGGTTATTAAGTCTGAATGACTTCTTGCCGAGTTAATGCACTATCACGACTCGCTCATTGTTCAATTAAGATGATTTAGTTCGTTAGCCCTTGAATTGGACTACTAGGAGGGTCAGTTAGGATTAGAGTGAGTCAAAAGTTAAGTACCTTTAAATGCTTACAAGCTGCGACCCTTAACCCTTGAGTTTCTCCTTTTATAAAAGTAAATTGTTTCGTATTCAAGTAAGGGACCATACATAGGGGTGAGGGTTAAATTGTTTATAGGACTAAAAGTTCTCTATATCCCATAAATGTATAGATATAATTGTATTGTGTCTATTAGTAATATGGAAGGTGATGCCAAAGTCAGTTATTAAATAGGAGAAGTGTTATTGGATAAATCTGTAAGTGCGGACACAAACAGATCTCCCTAGATCCACCTGGATCTAGAACAAAGAAAAACAGAATAGGACGCTTTCCTTAAGTTTTAAATATTGAATTTACTAAGAGGCACGAATCATGGAAATACCTTATGATCACTTCCTATAGTCTCTGTTGCTCTTGCTTTGCTCCAGTGCTCTTGCGCAGTCAAAATCAAAGAAACACAAACCAACCAAAGTGATAGCAATAGCATAAACTCAATATAAAACTATGTATGTGATCAAGGAATCATACAATAAAACACAACAATCTTTATAGGAAAGAATCATATTGCTGTATCATATTAAATGTGAAAGAGATATTACAACCATGGCCTTGATGTTATAAGGTCCCTTCCAATTGTCCTTCGTTCCCTACACACTTCTTGCTCCAAGGATTCTGAAAGCATAGATCTGATAGCTACTCACAATCTATCTCGACAAAGAAAATCTCAAAGCCACTCTAACCAAATCAAAGCTAATAAGCTCAAGAATCAACAAAGCTAACCCAAGATAAAGCTAACTTTCTCCATGAGAACTCCTCTCCTTTTATAAGTTGAAGAGGATAAGGTGAGGAGGTTAGGATGATCCCACTAAATCATGAAAGAGAATAAGATCCAAACCATTCTGATGCCACCTCACCATAGAAGTTTCTCCTTCTAGAAGATTCGAGAAAACACTCATTTTTCCCACATGCTCACATTCTCGCACCCTAGCTATAGAGCAACCTGTGAACACCTCACACCCTAGTTATAGTGCAACCTGCGAGAATGGGTCATTCTCGCACCCTACCTATATAGCAACCTGCGAACTTCCCTTTTTATAAGGTTTTTACATAAGAAAAAGCAACTTCTTTTCTCAGGAGAAGTTCTTCTCCCTTCTCTCTTTTGGAACTCAGGCCATTGACCCTTATGAAGGCAACATATAGGTTTACATCATTAACGATCATAGGGATGATGAAAATAATGTGTAACAGAGATCCCCCCAAAGTATGAAGTTAGAAAAGAGTGATAGCTGAAATACTTTGTCGAGTGTGTGTAGGGAACAAGGAATAGTCGGTCGAAAACCTGCCAACAAACA
>SNQJ01S0216926.1:1282-15437 GCA_010110895.2 Picea sitchensis | reverse complement strand
TGTAATCTGTCACTTGCAATGTCACATCAACTTGTCACTAATAAACTTGTCCAACCTATCACTATCATCGATACTCAACCAGATCATCTCACATTGATCATATACCAAGGAAACCTCTCAACTAGATGTCCAACATCACCAACATATGCCTCTACCAAGCATGTACCAAGATCACCAACATACCATCACAAGATATGTGTACCAAAGAATGTACCAAACCATCAACCTATACCATATTAAACATAAATCATGTACCACAACAAGTGCATCAATGCATGTCTAAAACAACCTATACTAAAGATATCCCTCCCTGAATACGTACGTGGAATACAATCATAAAATTCTTCCTATGTAACCATCGACTGATACCTGTGTGGAAACACTTCTTCTCAAATGATCAATCTGTAATTATCTACTTCTGTTATCTGAATGCTCTGAATATGTCTCTGTAAATAGTTCAACCTGTTGAAAGGATGGTTCTCTAATCTCTAGTAGCTATTTCACTGACTCCCCCATGTTCAATATTCATATTCATTGGGATTCTCCAAGCCTGGTGGCTCAGAAAAATACCCTCTTTGATGCAATGTAATATTCTTCTTCATCTATAGACTCATCATGTTTTTGAAATATGACTTCTTTCTTTCTACCTATGGATTGATCTTGCACTACAATTCCTGAAAGTACAATCTCTTGGGCATGTTCTTTATTCACTTTCTCTTCTTTTCTTTCTCATACTATTGCAAAATCTACAATCTTTGGGACTTGTTATTTATTCACCTGCTCTTCTTGTTTTTCATTTCTTCTCCAAACCTTCATGTATCTGACATATTCCTTTTTCCTTGTATATTTGTCTTCATTTCGTACTATTTCCAATCTTGAGAGTATGACTTATGGGTGTCTTTCATTCATCTGATCTTCCTTTACATGTTCTTTTTTCTTTTCCAAACCTTCTTATATCTATATCAATGTTCTTTCTTAGGGAAATATCCATCATGCTTCTACAATCATGAGCTATCTAACCATAATTGTGGCATTTGTAACATTAAATAGTGTGTGGGGCCACATAATCATTTCTTGCTTGAACATTTCTTTCATAAGCCCTACAATCTACAACTTTATGTCCAAAGTTAGTATGATAAAAAAATGACCATAAAAGAAATTTGAATACCTGGGAGTGAATGATCTTCTTTGTGGTGTAGTCCTTCACTTAACCACACAATCCTTCCAAGATGAAATCCATTCCCAGTTTTTTGTTTATTTCCAATTCCTTCTTGGATGTGGTCTTTGGTTTCTTTGGACTGGTGTATCCTATAAAAAATGAGTGCCAAACACCTTACCCTTGTGCTCCTAAAAATATTTCCATCTTATTGTTCCATGTATCATACCTCAGACCAGTCTGACCATCAAACCATGGTATTCCATTATCTTTGTATCCATTATCCATGATGTCCATAATCTACCTTCCAATGGTTAAACTTTTTTCTTGAAGGACCTTCTCTGATACTAATTGTTGGAATACTAAGAGGGGGGGGTGAATTAGTATGAGAAATTTTACCACTTTTAACCACAATATATAAATGCCAACTTTATCAGTAGTATATCATCAATACATCATCAATATATCATGATCATATAAACATAAGCGACATCGCATAAAGTACATAGTACACCAAAATTTACGTGGAAATCCAAATGGGAGAAAACCATGGAATTATTTCTTATATATATCAAGAATACATTCATAGGAAGCACCAACTAGAAGGATGCACCAACCCCCTGATTTACAGGCACCAACCCGAAGGAATTTACAACTCCCTGAATTCTCTGGCTCCAACCAGAAGGGGGCTACAACCCCCTAATTCTAAGGCTCCAACCTGAAGGAATATCCAACTCCTGTGTTCTCTGACACCAACTGGAAGAAGGCTACAACCCCCTTTCCTTGCATTGTCTTGTCACCCTAAAATATAAATGTAGACAAACTATCACTATCATTTTCACTACCACTGTCACTGTCACTTTCACTACCATAAGAAACATATCATCAATATATCATGATCATATAAACATAAGCAAAATCACATCAACAACATCACATAAAGTACACAGTACACCATAATTATGTGGAAACCAAAACAAGAGAAAACCATGGAATTATTTCTTATATATATCAATAATACATTCATAAGAATCACAAACTAGAAGGATGCACCAACCCCCTGATTTACAGGAACCAACCCAAAGGAAGCTACAACTCCCTGAATACTCTGGCTCCAACCAGAAGGAGGCTAAAAACATATGATTATCAAGCTCCAACCTGAAGGAATATCCAACTCCCTTTGTTCTCTAGCCCCAATCAAAAGAAGGCTACAACCCCCTTTCCTTTCCACGTCTTTCCACCCTGAAACACAAATGTAGACCAACTATCACTATCATTGTCACTACCACTGTCACTTTCAATTTCACTGTTACTGTCACTGTCACTCTCACTACCACTGTCACTACCACTATCATTGTCACTACCACTTTTAATGTCACTGCTACTATCACATCAACATGTAACCTATCACTTTCATTATCACATCAACCTATAACATATCAATTTCACTATCACATCAACATGTAACCTGTCACTACAACTGCCACTATCATATCAACTTGTAACTTGGTATGAGAAATTTTACCACTTTTAAGCACAATATATAAATGTCAACTTTATCAGTAGTATATCATCAATACATCATCAATATATCATGATCATATAAACATAAGCGACATCACATAAAGTACACAGTACATCAAAATTTACATGGAAATCCAAACGGGAGAAAACCATGGAATTCTTTCTTATATATATCAAGAATACAATCATAGGAAGCGCCAACTAGAAGGATGCACCAGCCCCCTGATTTATAGGCACCAACCTGAAGGAATTTACAACTCCCTGAATTCTCTGGCTCCAACCAGAAGGGGGCTACAACCCCCTAATTCTAAGGCTCCAACCTGAAGGAATATCCAACTCCTGTGTTCTCCAACACCAACTGGAAGAAGGCTACAACCCCCTTTCCTTGCATTGTCTTGTCACCCTGAAATATAAATGTAGACCAACTATCACTATCATTGTCACTACCACTATCACTGTCACTTTCAATACCATAAGAAACATATCATCAATATATCATGATCATATAAACATAAGCAAAATCACATCAACAACATCACATAAAGTACACAATACACCATAATTATGTGGAAACCAAAACAAGAGAAAACCATGGAATTATTTCTTATATATATCAAGAATACATTCATAGGAAGCACCAACTAGAAGGATGCACCAACCCCCTGATTTACAGGAACCAACCCGAAGGAAGCTACAACTCCCTGAATTCTCTGGCTCCAACTAGAAGGAGGCTAAAACATATGATTATCAAGCTCCAACCTGAAGGAATATCCAACTCCCTTTGTTCTCTGGCACAAATCGAAAGAAGGCTACAACCCCCTTTCCTTGCCACGTCTTTCCACCCTGAAATACAAATGTAGACCAACTATCACTATCATTGTCACTACCACTGTCACTTTCAATTTCATTGCCACTGACACTGTCACTTTCACTGCCACTGTCACTGTCGTTGTCACTGTCACTACCACTTTTAATGTCACTGCTACTGTCACATCAACCTGTAACCTATCACTTTCATTATCACATCAACCTATAACATATCAATTTCACTATCACATCAACATGTAACCTGTCACTGCAACTGCCACTATCACATCAACTTGTAACTTGTCACTAATACTCAACCAAATTCTCTCACATGGATCATATACCAAGGAAACCTCTCAACTAGATGTCCAACATCACCAACACATGACTCTACCAAGCATGCACCAAGATCACAAACATACCATCACAAGATATGTGTCTCAACCATGTACTAAATCATGTATCAAACCATCAACATATACCATACCAAGCATCAACCATGTACCAAAACTTGTACTACAACAAGTGCATTAACCATTGACCAACACTTGTACCCAGACAAGTGCATAAACCATGCACCAACATGTGTACCATGTGCCTCAACTATCAACCGTGTACATGAACACCATACCAAGTATCAGTCTTGTATCATACCATGTATCAACCATGTGCATCAACTCTTGTACCATACCATGTACCAACAATGTATCTCACCATGCATCAATTTCACCAAGGAATGACTCATACATATACCAAAAAGTGTATCTCAAACAATGTGCCCAATATCTAAGATGCTCCTCAAACCATGTGCCTCAACCATATACCATATCACTCATAATATATCTCAATCATTGCATACACTATGTACCATAATATATCATCAATTAAGTGTCTCAACAAAGTATCAAACAACCAAGATCATATACCAAGTATATGCCTCAACCATGCACCTAATATGTGTCTCAAGTATGTGCCAATGCCTCAACAATATACCAAAGACTTTCCTTAAGCATTCACCATAACATTATCAACATGTAACCCTCAAAAAATACATTTAAACATACATGTAACTCTATAACATACCTAGTGCATGTGATCATAGACCTGCATACCTTCCTTAACTTCAACAACAAGAGAATATCATCTTCATCAAACTTTACCTTAGTCTCATGGGACTAGTTTTTTCATTAGTCACAAACCCTAACTTTCAACAAGAATAAATCCATACCTGTAATGAATAATGTCTAAAACTTGTACCCAATATTATTCAATATCTTCTCTGCAATTCCTCTAAGTTTCACTACTTGGAACATCCTAGAAAATGAGTTATAGAAAAAATGGCAAACCTTGTTGAATTATGGCTTATTCTAGAGAGAGAACTTGTAGAGCATGTCCCACACATAATATTCAATATCTGCATCTAAACATCATATAAACATTACTACGAACTATACTATATCCAATGCATTTTGTCTCACTGAATTTGGATCCTCTATGAAGAAGTTATGATTGGTTTACCTAGAACACTTATTTGAGACTAGTTTTAGGACTAGCCAAAAACCCTATTTTCCACAGAGTGTATCTCAGAAAATACAACGACCCAGAAGCTAAAATTGTTACCACAAGTACCTTGACATGTCATCTTAACCTCCATTTTTTTCTGTCTGAATCATTTATAAAAATAATTATAGCGAAAATGGTAAGATGACCTTTAAATAACATACCTTAGAACACATCATCACAAGACTTCATCCTCCCTTGGAATTTTTCCTTTCTTTACTTCATATTCCCTTTGAAATTTGCCTCATATCTCCTTGGTTACCTCATATAAGAATCACTTACTCACATATAATATATTCAATAGAATGTGTGTGTGAATGTACTTATGAGTGACTTCTTGAGGTGTATATATACTTTTTCTAAGTAACCTCTTTCTTTAACTTTAGGGCTTCTTGAACTTTCTTGTTAAAACCAATTTACCCTTTCAATAATGACTTGAAACCAATTAGGGGCTTATTAACCCATATTTTAACCAACTATGGGATTCCTAACCCATAATTGGGGCTTCCAACTTCATGACCTGATAACTCCTCAACCGGGAGGAATCACATGGTGTACCATTTATCACTGGAAACGACATGACAAGGACTATCCATCTATGAGTGTATTTCCTACATTTACACTATCCTTCATGTCCATATTCCTCAACCATCTCTTGGTACCATTACCACACCTTTGGGGATTCATGTAGACTTCATCAAATGAACCCAACACATCTACTAACATTAACCACTCCATCAATGACAACTAACTCACCATCAATATCAACCATATCTCTAGGGATTCTAGACTTATTCAAGGGTTGACATCAATATTTAAGGGTTTACATCAATGGAAACCAACTATCCAACAATCTCCCCCTTTGGAATTGATTCCAACACCAATATTGATGGCAACACTGATGCTCCCCCTGTGGTCATTTCGCCTTATCAATGTTTCTCACTCTCCCCCTTTGACATCAATGGAAAATGGTATCTCTTCTTGGGGTTTCTCCCCTTATCTTCATGCATCTATTATTTTTCTCTCCCTTTTACATCATGGGAAAAAGGTTAACTTCCCCATGTCAGTATGTCTCCCCCTGTCTACATGCTTCTAGTATTTATTTCTAGATCTCTTTCTCTGATGATTTATCTTCCCTTGATTTCTCTCCAATATGTCATGTAGATCAATGTAAGGCTACTTGAATATTTTTCCTTTCCTCTCTTCCAGTGCTTGATAATTTTCCATTGGTGCTTCCTCTTTTAATTCTATGATATATATAAAAGAATTCATTACTTGATTACTTGTCATGTTCACTTTACCGTATTGTTCAACAATGTCCCTCTAATGATGTAGCTTCTGCTGGAGATTTATCTTTCCCTATTTTGTTGTGGCTTTCACTACTTTCCATTTTGTGACCAACTGATTCCATTAATTCCAATTGTAAATACAATACTATGCATCTTATCTGATCTATTTTATCTGTACCTGCTAAGTATTCATTTATGTCCATATGTTGCAAACTATCAACACCTTTTCTACTAAATTGTCCACAATGTTGATCCATCTATCATTGTACTATCATGAATGCTTCACAGTTGCAAATGATCATCACATATTCTTGTTTCTTCAAACTGATTCAAATGTGTTCATTGGTATTCTCTATCTATAAATCAAACTCTGCATGATTGGAACAACATGTACTGAAGATATCCCTTCCTGAATACATACGTGGAATACAATCATAAACTTTTATCTGTGTAACTGTCGATTGATACTTGTGTGGGAACACTACTTCTCAACTGATCAATCTGCCATTCTATACTTATGTTATCTGACTACTCTGAATATGTCTATGTAAATACCTTAACCTACTCGAAGGATGGTTCTCTAATCTGTAGTAGCTACTGTACTGACTCCTCCTGTTCAATATTCATATTCACTGGGAGTCTCCAATCCTGATGGCTTAGAAAAATATCCACTCTGATGCGTTGTAATCTTCTTTTTCATCGGTACACTCATCATATTTCTGAACTCTGACTTCTTTCTTTCTGCCTATGGATTGATCTTGCACCACAATGCCTAAAAGTACAATCTCTTGGGCATGTTCTTTATTCACCTTCTCTTCTTTTATTTCTCGTACCACTGCAAAACCTGCGATCTCAGGGACCTTCTCTTTATTCACATGTTCTTCTTGTTTTTCATTTATTCTCCAAACCTTCATGTATCTGTTGTCTTCCTTATTCCTTGTAGATTTGTCTTCATCTCATACTATTGTCAATCCTAAGAGTATGACTTATGGGTGTGCTTCATTCATCTGATATTCGTTTACATGCTCTTGTTTTCTTTTCCAAAACTTCTTATATCTGATATCAATTTTCTTTCTCAGGGAAGTACCCATCATTCTTCTACAATCATGATCTATGTGACAATAATTGTGGGATTTGTAAGATTCAATATTGTGTGGGGCCACATAAGCATTTCTTTATTGAACATTTCTTTCATAAGCCCTACAATATACAACTTTATGTCCAATGTTAGTACAATAAAAATAATGACCATAACAGAAATTTGCATACCTAGGAGTGAATGATCTTCTTTGTGGTGTAGTCCTTTGTTGAATCACACAATCCTTCCAAGATGAAATCCATTTCTACTTTGTTATTTCTTTTCAATTCCTTCTTGGCCACGGTCTTTGATTTATTTGGACTGGTGTATCCTGTAACAACTAAACATCATACCCTTTTTCTCCTAAAAATGTTTTTATCTTATTGTTCCACATCTCATACCTCATACCAGTATGACCATCAAACCATGTTATTCCATTATCTTTGTATCCATTATCTATGATGTCCATGATCTACCTTCCAGTGGTTAAACTATTTTCTTGAAGGACCTGCTCTGATACCGATTGTTGGAATACTAAGAGCCGGGGGGGTGAATCAGTATGAGCACTTTTTCCACTTTTAAAAACAATATATACATGTCAAATTTATTAGAAGTATATCATCAATACATCACCAGTATATCATGAGCATATAAACATAATCAACATCACATAAAGTACATAGTACACCATAATTTATGTGGAAACCAAAATGGGAGAAAACCATGGAATGCTTTCTTATATATATCAAGAATACATTCATAGGAAGCACCAAATTTCAAATTATCCAGAACCAACTGGAAGAAGGTACCAACCCCCTGATTTATGGGAACCGGCCTGAAGGAAGCTAAAACTCCATGAATTCTCTGGCTCCAACCATAATGAGGCGACAATCCCCTAACTCTCAGGATCCAACCTAAATGAATCTAAAAAACCATGTGTTCTTCGACACAAATTGGAAGGAGGTTACAACCCCCTTTCCTTTCCCCGCCACTACCACTGTCACTACCACTGCCACTGCCACTGTCACTTTCACTGTCTTTTCCATTGTCACTGTCACTACCACTATCACTGTCATTGCCACTGGCACATCAATCTGTAAACTTGCATTGCCACTGTCATATCAACCTATAACCTATCACTGCCATTGTCACATCAACCTATTAGTCATCAACATGTCCAACCTGTCATTGTCACCGCTACTCAACCAGATCCTATTACATGGATCATATACCAAGGAAACCTCTCAACTAGATGTCCAACATCACCAACACATACCTATACCAATCATGCACCAAGATCACCAACATACCATCACGAGATATGTATCTCATCCATGTACTAAAGCATGTATCAAACCATCAACCTATACCATACCAAGCATCAACCATGTACCACAACCTGTACTACAATAGGTGCATCAACCATGCACCAATACATGTACCCAAACAAGTGCATCAACCATGCACCAACACATGTACCATGTACCTCAACTATCAACCATGTGCATCAACACCATACCAAGTATCGATCCTATATCATACCATGTATCAACCATGTACATAAACACCTATACCATACCATGTACCGACAATGTATCTCACCATGCATCAATGTCACCAAGGAATTCCTCATACATATACCATATCACTCATGATATGTATCAATCATGCCATACACCATGTACCATAATATATCATCAATGAAGTTCCTAATCAAAGTATCAAACAACCAAGATCGTATACCAAGTATATGCTTCAACCATGCACCTAATATGTGCCCAATATCCAAGATTCTCCTCAAACCATGTGCCTCAACCATATACCATATCACTCATGATATGTATCAATCATGCCATACACCATGTACCATAATATATCATCAATGAAGTTCCTAATCAAAGTATCAAACAACCAAGATCGTATACCAAGTATATGCTTCAACCATGTACCTAATATGTGCCTCAAGCATGTGCCAATGCCTCAACAATATACCAAAGAATTGCCTTAAGCATGCACCATAACATCATCAACATGTAATCCTCAAAACATGCATATAAACATACATGTAACTCTTTAATATACTGGGTTCATGTGATCACATACCTTCAGACCTTCCTCAACTTCAACAACAAGAGAATATCATCTTCATCAAACTTTACCTTAGTCCCATAGGACTAGTTTTTGGATTAGTCACAAACCATAACTTTCAAGAAGCATAAATCCATACCTATAACGAATAAGGTCAGAAACTTGTACCCAATATTATTCAATATATTCTCTACAATTCCTCCAAGTTTCACTGCTTGGAACATCCAAGAAAAGGAGTTATAGCACAAATGGTAGACCTTGTTGAATTATGGATTATTCTAGAGATCAAACTTGTAGAGAATTCCATGCACGGAATATGTTATATCTAGATATGAAAATAATACATAACATACTATAGACTATACTATATCCAATTCATTTGGTCACACTGAATTTGGATCCTCTATGAAGAAGTTATGACTATTTTACTCGAAACACATATTTGCGACTAGTTTCAAGACTAGCCAAAATCCCTATTTTCCACAGATTGTATATCAGAAAATACAATGACCGAGAAGTCGAAATTATTACCATAGGTACCTTGACATGTCATTGCAACCTCCTCCAATTTTTTCTATTTGAATCATTCTATAAACAAAGTTATAGTGAAAATGTTAAGATGACCTTTAAATAACATACCTTAGAACACATCATCACAAGACTTCATCCTCCCTTGGAATTTGTCCCTTATTTACTTCATTTATCCTCTGAAATTCACCTTAGATATCCTTGGTTACCTCAGATAAGAATCACTTACTCACATAGAATATATTCAATAGAATGGGTGTGTGAATGTACTTATGAGTGAATTCTATTTTATTCTTTCGATTCTTCTAGGTAGATGTTGACTCATCAATATTCACTCTATCCTTTTGTACAAGACATTCATGTATGTGCACAGGAGCATTGGAGCATCCTCTTACCTTAGAATTCAACTTTCCTTTTCCCTTGAGCAAGTGGGCCTAATGTTTACCACCAATATTCCCTTCATCAAGCAACTTGTGTTGATCATTAATCAGTAAAACATAGAAGGTATCAAAGGTACAGTCCTTAGAATATTACTTGTGTGCCTACCAATTTGTATGGAATGTAGAAAAAAAAACTTCAAAATGTGTTCTCATATTCATCAAGACTAGTTCAATGATTTTTCCATCTTTTTTATGAAAATTATTCCCACATTATCCTAGTTTTAATTGAAATTATTTGACATGAGCCAAATAGTCCTTAATCATTTCAAAGGAATGGGGATCAAGAGAGATCAACTCTTTCTCTAACTGCATCACTTGACTCTCATAGAATTTGTCCAACAAATAATTCAACTTCTTCAAGACTTCATGAGGACAATCGATCTCTCTATAAATGTAGGTCCTAATGATCCCAACATCCTCATTTTTCTTGTCGTTGATGAAAAACTTCACCTGGTCATCCTTTGGATATAGAATAGTGGCCTCAATATACTACTAGAGCCCCTTTATTTTCAGAAAAATCTCCATATCTAGTGCCCAAATAACATAATTGAGTCCATTCAAGTAACATGATCAATTTTAGAATCCATCTTCGATGTCTTACATATATGATATGATCTAAACGGGTTACAGTAAAAAAATTAGCATCCTAGAGTCAATCACTATGATATATGAATAGACAAGATTTGTACAAAACAGGTGAGGTCAAAACTAATCACTATGATACAACATTGGGATTGGGGGTAACCCTGAGAAGAACAAAACAAAATCTGCAAAAATAAAAAAGATGAAATAATACTCCAAGAAGATTGGTGGTGTCTAAAGACAACGTTTCAACATTTAAGGACGATGCTTTGTGATTAGTACATCACAATTAATTATTGAATACATTATTTCATACATTCTACATCAACCCATGGGGTCTTTTATTTATAGTATTATGTCCTTTATTTATAGTCTTATGATCTAACCAATTTCCTTAAAATGGAGAAGATCCTGCACACACATAATAGTTGATAGTTGTAACAAATTCCAACAAATATACATTGTCCCGTCGGCTAGTCAACTTTCCTAGCCGACTTGACCATCCAGTTGTCCAACACATATTCAATTACTCGATTGGTCAATGTTATAACCCTAAATTGCACCACACATGATTACCTGGCATCATGCCAACTCATATCCCTTCATTGCCAAAACATCTGCTGAAAAATCTATTTGAAAATCCTCTTGGGTGAAGGTACACGCGCCCTAACTCACTATTACACGCATTGGAACGCTGGCAGGCCTACTACAGCCCGCGTTTACCTAACAAAGCACAAAAACAGGAAAGTTGCCGATGGGACAAAAAGCTATGGGTTAGTTAACTGAAACTCCCAGCCATGCATGGCCGAGAGTTCGTCCAAAACCCTAGCTCCTTCTAGCCTATAAAAGAAGGGGTAGGGGTACTATTTGGAGGAGGAAAAATATAGCGAAGAAACTCTTCCCATTTGCCGAATCCATTTGTCCCAACCCTTTAGCCTTTCCTCAAGCCTAAGGAGAATTAACACAAAGCAGTTGGAGGACAAAGAAGAGGAGGATCCCAGGACCAGGATCAAGGAGCGATGGCCGGTCTCGACTTTGATTGTAAGTTGATTCATTTTGAAAATAATAAAAGAGTACTTTTCCCGTCCCAATGCATGAGTTATTTATGATTTGTGCAATTTATGCTTAATTTCTAACCCTCAAGTAGAAAAATAGCATGCATGGGTAGTGTTTTGTTTTGATTGTAGGTGAACTTTGGAAGGAGCAGCACAAGTAAGCAGGCAAAGCGCAACGGAGGATCTACACCAAACATCAGGAAAAAGGTTAGTAGTTCCTTTCCATGCATGTGTCTTGAAAGAGGGGTTTAAGTTTTGGGTGGTAGGTTAAAAGGTTATTTCTTTAAGGTCAAAATCTACATGCAAATCAGACCCTAGTTTGCTAGTCCGTAGGGTATTATTTCCCAACAACAGAATTGGTGACTCCACTGGGGATATTTACTCTTTAGGGTTTCCATATTTAGTTGAGGTTTTCAGGTAGTTTAAAGGATTAGATTGTCTGTTTCTTTGTTTGTCTGTTTTCTGTTAGGTCAGAGCTAGCAAGGAACCTGGTTCTTTATGCCAGTTTTTCCTTGACTGTACTTGACAGTAATTATCGGGACACACAGAGGTACACACGGCCTGCAGAAGGCCTGCACGCGTGTGACCCGTGCCCTAATCTCTTACATCCCGCGTGTGAACGCTTGCTGTAGAGGTTTCAGTAGCGTGTAGGAGTTAGAGAGCTTGAGAGGCAGTCCTCCTCTTCCCTGTCAGGATTATACATTCTCAGGGGGCTTTCTGGATCCTGTCTGAGTCTTGCTGGTTCGAAGTCTTGTCTCAGTCTGCTTTATTGCGTTTTGTTATTCTTTGCAATTAGTTTTATTTTCTGTTAAAGAAGAAGAATCCAAGCCTTCAAGGGACCCTGGTTGTCTATACCAGAGGCCTCTTCCAGGTCTGGATTGCCTGTGTTTGGTTTGTCATAGAATTCATACATACACGCGGCCTGTGCAAGTTCAGCCCGCGGGTACCCGCGCTCTGTTATAGCTCAGCACGCGTTTGCACGCGTGTTGTTTCAGTGACAGTAGCGGGCTTGACTGGTTGCTTTTCAATCAGGGTGGGGCAGTCATCCCCTCCTGTGGTGAGAAGTGTTCCTCTCAGGGGTTTGAGTCTAGGGTGGCACAGTCAGTAGGTTAGGGCCTCTTACCCTTAGCATGTTTCTCTTAGTGGATTGTTGAGAGAAAAGATAAAAAGAAAGATTTTGTTTATGGTTTTTAGACAAGCGTAAGAGTCGGTGCTTTCTTGATTGCCATTGTGTGTCTTTGCTCTGGTTCTTTGCGATCTGCGCTTTAAGCTAGAATTTTATTTTGTTTTCTTGGTTTTGTGCTTGTCGGCATTTTCCCTTTGTTGCTTCATTTAGCACTTAAATAAAAAAATATATATATATCTTTTTTCCATTCTCTTCTTTGTTTGAAGATTGTGTTTCTGCATCAATAGCTAGGGAGAAGTCTTTTTGTTCATAAGTTTTTGGAAGTGAATTTAGAGCATAAGTAGCTCGTAGTTGAGCGAAATTACTTTATGTTTGTTGCATGAAATCTTAGAAAAAATGAAAAGAAAAAGAAGTCTTTCTTGGTGAAAAGTTGTTGATTTTTGCATTTAGTAAAAGTCTTTTGTTTCCAGCATTTTTTTCATTTGTTTTTGCTTTGAGTATTTACACATCATCAGTTTCACCTTCATACCTTGTGACGTAAAAAAGACCATAAAAGAAACGCTAATTTAAAATCTATTAGACTTTTTGTTTGTAGGGTTCATACACTAGTTCAGGACTAGGGCCTTGGATTAGGTTGGAGAGGAAACTCTCCAAGGCCACTCAAACTCAAACATTGGAGTCTGTGATAGGGAGTGTAGAAGTCTAGTTACGTGAAAGTTATCTGGGACCCCCCTCTAACACAGGGGCTAAACACAAGGTCGCATAAGGAAAGGTAGCGGAGATAACCCCTCCAAATCCGGACCAAGCGTAGTGGAGAACACATATCGAGGATTTGTTGAGGGATTCCATCATTTGCATTTTCCACAGGGCTTCGTGGGTCTCGAATCCGTTCGAGGTCCTCAGTTGTCTTCCAGACCATTTT
>SNQJ01S0216924.1:0-15437 GCA_010110895.2 Picea sitchensis | reverse complement strand
GCTTATTGTGGTGTGGATCAAGTAAGTGATTGAGTATCCCACTTGGGGAGGCATCACTTCCTTTGGTCCTTAAGTGCTTTTGTGATTGTTGCCAGTGAAGGCAGTCCAAATGGAGTAAGTGCCATTTGGGGCATGCTTGGCTTGTGTATGTAAATTGTTTATATCTTGTACATCTTGTTACATTGGTATATCTTTGTATTCAATTGGCATATCTTGTATCTAGCTTATATATCCTTGTATTTCATTTGTAGATCTTGTAAACATTGTAACACTTAGACATTCTTTGTATAGTTATAACCTTGTGGTTTGGGGTAGTTTAATACTTGTAACACTTGTAAAACTGTTGTAATTGAACCACCCTCAAACCTTAGTCGACCCCATTGCCCAACATAGGCACTAGTCTTAGTTGACTTAGGAAAAGGGTTGACTCTCATGATAGATTAGACTTGTACTTGCATTGTTGCTTGATCATCTTAGGCTAGTTTTCCCCCTTTGGCCTATAACGAATTGAAACTAACTCCTAGAACCATTAACTTAACTTAAAATTAACCTAGTAACCAGGGACTACCCCCCTTGGCTTCCCTAGGAGTAAGCCTAGAAGGAAGAAGTTCCAGTCAAGGTGACAGTGTGGACTTGGAACTTAGACATTGTGTCTCCGAGGGCACACTAAGTGAGTTGGACTTAGCTCACGTTAGCAAGTGTGCATTAGGGCGGCAATTATGCAAACCCTAGTTGTAACACCTTCCTTCAAAATTGCCAAAATATGCCAAAAAAATCTTCCTTCAAAAAGTTCGCCCTTCCTTAAATCAACCCGTACCCAAGATGAGGCATGAATTTAGGACACTCCCTTGAGTGAATGAGTGATGATGAAAAATGAGAGTGAAAATCTCATTTATACAAAACCTTGACATAATTTTACATTTTAGGTCGGGTAAAAGGCCGACAAGGCCAAATTATCAAAATCCTCTTGTTTTACATTAAATTGTCAAGTAAAAGCCCTAATTAAGAAAGAGGTAAAAGCCCTACAGAAGTGGCTAACCCTTTCTAGAAATGAAATCACGAAGACAGAAGCAGTAGCCCTCCGGGGCTTCTCCAACATGCACCATATCTTTGTGATCTGCCTCCCAAAGCGTCCATATTGATGGATGACATCATGGCTATGATGGGTGGCGTCCTAGGCCTTCGAGGGCTAGCGTTCCCTTGGCCAAATCCCCTAGGTCAAGCTCTGGGGAGTGCCTCTGGTGAGACATCCTCTTCTTCTCGGTGCAGACTGCCAGATCCATCCTCTGTCTCATCTCGCCCCATGAGGTGAGATGCAGGCATCCATCCGTCAGGCTCTTCAACCCCATGGAAGTGCAGGCCCGATCATCTCCCATGTGTACCCGATTCAGAGAAATGGTACTTTTGTCCGTCCCGGTGTGGTCACGCACATCCGAGGCTAAGCCCTCCTTGAGCTCCATCGGAGTCCACGGGGATCCCTTAGCAATGTCAATCACATTTCATCATTAATATTATTAAACTTACATGCATAAAATCCCTAATGCACATGGGTCCAATTAATAGCTCAAAGGCGTTACACAAACCTACCACAATACAGAGTATGGGGAAAGATTAGAAGTACGTTGGGCTGAATCCCGCAGAGGAAAGGAAAGTTTCGAAAGATCTCTTCAAGCCGTAGCAAATTGGGTGGTGGTCGGCGATGTTCGGCATGTGGGTGCAATGATATTGGCGTGCAAGATGTTGCACAGTAGGGTGCCTTTGTGGCGAGTTGTCCACAGCAATGTGGATGTGTTGGCCTCTCCAACCGCAATTGGTCAGCTCATGTTATATGAAAGAGATGCATCATTAGATACCTGTGTTGTCGAAGACTTTTGGTCCCTCTGAGTGATTACTTGGCTACGCTGTTTGAGTGGAATTTCCCTTGATCCCTGCGTGGATTAATAATAATGTAATAGGTCTGCTTGAGTCATGTCTAGGTTAGTTATCTTGGGATTGGTTCACTGGAGAGTTCCTTTCACTAAGGGCTTTTTATCCTCGGGTTATCAATTGGGCTTTTCAACCTTATTGATTTCCATTGAGTTTTTCCCCTCACACTTGCAATAATTCCTCCAAAGTGGTGAGCAGCGTTCCTAGTGGGCTTATGTTTTGGTAACTATTATAGGAATCATTGTAAATGACCATGCAAGACATCTTAGAAAGTTTGACGGAATTCCGTCGAGTCTAAGACCTAGTTTTTTAATTAATTGAATTTTTAATTAAATTTCCTAAGTTTGGAGGTTTAAATTATTTAATTGGTAGTATTTCGAAGCAATAATTGTAAAAACTAGGTCCTTGGATTTTGATAGAGTTATTTGTGCTCAAAAGAAATGGAATAACACCTACATCCATGGACCAAGTTTCATCTTAGTCGAACAACCTTAGCCATGGGTTTGTGCGGGAGTGTCAGTTAGAGTCTAAAGCAGCAATTTTAATTGCTAAAGTCCAAACTTTAGCTAGCCAAAATGTAAAACTTGTAATAATGGGTTAGAGGATGTGAAAAGTTGAAATGATGGTTAGAGAGAGACCCCCTAAGCATATTACCCTCTAACCTTTTCCAACCTTGTCCACAACCCCTTACACCACCTCCACGCTCAAAAATCAAAGCCCCCCTAGAGGGGGATTGACGTTTTTCCTTTTATTAATTTGTAGGCAGGTGTGGCCCCTCTCTTGAGCTTTCACTTCCTTTAGCCTCCCCGTCACCCCTAGAGGTGACCCCACTCCCCTCCACCTCACTCTTTGCCTTCTTTTTTCTTGTTTTTTCCCTTGTGGGCCACTCAAGGAGATTTACATGCTTTGTAGATCTCAATGAAAAATCAGACCCAATTGGTTGGAGGTTTCTTCTTGCCTTTCTTGGAGTCCCACAACTTCTCTCATTGCTTTGTGTGATCCCAACCTCAACTCACTCATCTCAACCCTCCATTCCCTTACCTCATCCAAGAATTAGCCCTCCAAGAGGAGTTGCGCCCTCCCTTGTCTTGAAACTCCACCAAATAATTTTAAAAATTATTTGTGACTCATCCCTTGCCTTGCTTGCCGAGATCCCATGCCTCCTACACACCTTTGGATCTATCCAAGCTTTTTTTTTATTTTTCTACACCTAGATCTATTGTGCAAACCCTAGGTGGTCCGCCCTAGCCTTGAGATCTACTCATTTTGTTGGTGAAATTTGGACACTTGGCTTAGATTTAAGAGGGGTAGGTTTGCCTCTCAAGTATAAATAGATCTCATTCCTCACTCCCAACTTACTATATCTTGAGCTATTGTTATACTACTTGATTTTCAATTCTCTCTCTCTCTCTCTCTCCATTATTCCATTTTTTCCATTCTATGCTCTTAGGGTTTTGGAATATTTTATCTCCAAGATCTTATTTTTCTTGAGTAATAATAAGGAGAAACTTTGGAGATAACTAGAGGAGCAATGCATATGCTTGATCTTCTTATGCTTATGAGGGTAACATTGTATCGATTTCTTGGGTGATTGCAACTTTTTGATCTTAGGTAAAGTGTTATCTAAATGGATCTATTAATGTATGTATGGGTTTATCTATCTTGATGAATTAGATAGGATTGAAGTGTCGTTTTGTTTACATACATCAACATATTATATCTTGTATGCACACCACTTTAAGAGTTTTTGTGGGTTTTGCTTCAAGGGTTTCATTGGGGAACTCCTTCAAGGAGAAGAGATCTCTTGAGGCACTCATACACTCCATTTCTATAACCCTTTACTCTTCATCTATATTGTTGTTCACACACATTCATTTTTTCAGCTGGCATAACATATTTAGATAGGTCATTTATATATAATATACTCTCTTGTTCTTGTGGAAAGGTCTTGCCCTAAAAAGAAAAGGTTTTCCATCATTTTTTCTTGGTTGTGTGCAGCTCTTCTAGCAAGCATAGCTTGTTAGTTTCTGAGTTTCAGATTTGATTGAGAGGACTATTGGCTGCCAAAGGACATCCACACAACACTACCGAGCCCTCCAAGGGGTTTTAGCTATCTCCCAACCCTACAACACCAAAATTTTTCATCATTTTGATGCGTTTTGGCTTCTTTTGCTTGTTAGTGGTTCACGCCTATAGGGGAAGGAGTGGTACGACCTTCCTTTTTGTGTGAGTTTGTTGGGTAGCATGGATATAGCTAGGGTTTCATTTTTAACATTTTCTTGTTCCCTTTTTAGCTAGGCCGTGAGGTTTAGAATGTGTGGGCACCTTCTCAACCTAGGGCGTGAGATGAAATGGTCTCTTGGTTGCTTGCTTGTTTGATAGTTTACTTTCTTAATTTCTCTCTCTCTTTATCTTTTACTTGTTTGCCTAATCTCTAAAATCTTAAAAGGAATCAACCTAACTAAGCAAAACCTAAATAATCGCCTACCTAGTTGGGAGAGGAATACTTGATAGGTAGGTTAAGTGGTTGATGATGTGATTGATGATCTATGGTTTAATGCTATCATTGTTTATATTTAGGTCAAACACAATCATTGTCTTAAGCCTATTGGAAGGCATAATAAGTAACCTAACTAGATCTTTATTTGCTTAGTTGATTTTCAAGCATTCTTCTTCATACACATGTTCTAAATCTTAAATACTTAAATATCTAAGTGCTTGAATAATTGAATGGTTTATCTTTCTATTGCTTATATCTATTGGAAGCCATTTGCTTAGGCTTGAATGTTATTGATTGGTTATGTAGGCAAACACTAATTACTGCTTTCCATCTCTTGAAGTCAAGTTGTCCTTGCCATTGTGGTTTTCTTTTAATAACAAGCTCATATGTGGATGTGATTCGATATCTTTATTTGCTTTACATGTGTTTATACTCTTAATTGCATAAGCTTGAAGCAACAAACTTAAAAGCTCATAACAGTTTCAGCCATATCACTAAATCACACTTTGAAAGTGTCCTAAAATCTTCAAAACACTCTAATAATCACCTAAAAGTCTACTAATCAATATCTATACTTAATAGACTATTTAGAATTGCTGAAACACCATCTTCACCATCTAAAGCGGGGCTTGATGAAAACAACGGAAGGTAGTGGCAGGAGTGATAGAGTGGCGCACCAGGTGTGTGTTTTCTCTGGGAAGTACTCTTGTTTGGGCTGACTGGTTCTGCTATGGTTGGTCTCGTTGCCATACTATTTTGAGCGTCCAGTAGTTATTTGGCAATGGGAGGAGGAGGAGGCTTTGAGGTGAAAGCTTTAATAAAATTTGATAAATCTTAAGAAAGCCTAATAATTAAACCATGGACCAAATCTAATAAACTACTTGTGGGTTTAACAACTAAGAGTGTGGATCATCTTCAATAATCTTTATAACATTTGTGCTTAAATCTTCTACATCTTTGGAATGTGTTGATGATATAATGTGTTAATGATGATCTCATAAATGTGGTGATGTGATGTGATGCTTTTGAATCTTTTGATATCATGCACACACTCAAGTAAAGCGTGTGGTTAGCTTGCTTGTTGTATCATAGATATTCTTTATTTGTAAATCTTGCATCAAGTACTTTGTGGATATCTCATTTGTGAATAGATATTTTGTAAGTCTTTTGTAAGTACTTGTATCTAATATTCATTGGTTTAATTGATTCTTTTGTAATCTTGTAAGTAACTTGTAATCTACTTGTATGAGAGCACCCCTTAACATAGTTGACCCTTGCCCAATCTTTGGAGGCACTAGTCTTAGTTGACCTAGGAAAATGCTTGCTTTTCATGCTAACCCTTGCACCTTGCATTGTTCCTTAGCATCTTAGGATTAGAATCCCCCAAACCTTGTAAACAATTAAAACCGCTCTGAGAACTTAACTTAACTGCGTCTAGTAACTAGGGTCTACCCCTTTGGCTTCCCTACGAGTAAGCCTAGGCAGAAAGAGGTTCAGGTCAAAGTGTGATGTGGAAACGTGAACCTAGGCATTGTGCCTCGAGGACATACTAAGTGAGCAGGACTTGGCTACGTTTGCAAGAAGTGTGTATAAGGGCAGCCCAGCATCTTTAAGCCCAGATTCTTGAGTGGATAAGTCATTTATCCTTGGTCCTAGCGACTTAACTTAATTCTTTAAAAAGAACTAAATAATAAAATATTTAAGGCCTTAAAAATTCTTTGAACTTGAGATTGGTTAGCTTTGTGTGATTCCTATCTAAGTAGCGACTCCATTGAAAAAAATCTAGCAGGTATACTACTACTAGGAGCAATTCTCAAGGAGTGCTACTCTTTTCTGACACGAGCAGGGTTTATAGAGGAGAAGATTAAGCAAACAGCTCCTAGGAGCCTACTTGAAAGTCTTAGGGAGGAAGCACTCAGCGATATCAATGCGTTGACTAACAATAGACCAGCTGTGTAATCCATTAATAACAATAGCGTTCTAATAATACCTTTTTGAGTCCTTTGAGCTTTGCAGCCATCCAGGGTTCCTCTCATGATTTTCTTGAGAAAGCTATTGATAAACTACCTATTTTCCATGGAAACAATGCTATAAGTGCCGGTGCTCACATCTCAAACTTCCATAGGTGTGTTGGGAAGTATTGTGGAAGTCATGATGAAGAGGATGTAAAGATGACCCTTTTTTTTGTATTCAATAGAAGGCGTTGTTGGCTTGGTTTGAGATTTTTTCGGCTGATAAGTTTAGCACCCTTGATGCAATTTTGGATGAATTTAGAAAGAAATGGGGTGATCCCGGAAGAACATATGTTTCAGTTGGGTGCACTTACCACCAGCCATAAAAAAATAAGTGAAATAGTGGTAGAGTTCAATGATAAGTTTAATAACTTGGTGAAGAGCCTTCATCAGGATGTCAAGCCCCCCACTGCTGCAATATTGATTTATTACATAGAATCTTTTGAGGGAGAAATGATATATCAACTAAGGGATAAGGACCCTCAAAATTTGCAGGTAGCACAAGAAACATCTTTAAGGATTGAAAGAAATATGCTTGAAGCTAGGAAGTCTAATATTTCTGGTTTTACTAGAGGGTCTTCTTCTTAGCCTTACGAGGAGAAGAAGAAAAATGTTGAAATTCAGAAACCCTCTAGTGATGGCATGAAAAAACTTTCGGTTGGTTAAAAGCAAATGGAAATTAATCATACCAATCAGATCAAGCAGATGGATATCAATCCGCGCCAATTAAAGTTAAACCGGAATGGACCATGTTGGCCAGCCCATTTATACTTGGGTGAGTCAACTCATGTCCATACATGAAGAGATGTCGTGGAGATCATTTTTTGAAGATTTTTGGTTCTACAGGGTTGTGTTTAGCCCAACACTTATTTTTGTAAATAGAATTTCCGCACCCCTATGTGGTTTAATAATGTAATAGGTATGCAAGGATCATAGTTAGGTCAATTACATTAGGACTTCATCATTAGAGGAATTCCTTTCACTGAGTGTTTTTATCCTCAGGTTATTATTGGGCCTTCCGGCCTTAATGATTTCCCTTGAGTTTTTCCTTTGAGTTTTTCCCTCTCACTTTTAATATGTCCTCCAAAGTGGTGAGCAGCCGTTCTGCGGTGGACTTATGTTTTTGAAGTTAATATATAGGGAATTCATTGTAAATGACTGTCTGAGAACATCATAGAAAGTTTAAATTGGAATTCGTCGAGTCTAAGTTAGTTTTTTAATTAGTGGTACAATTAGAAATTTCCCTAAGTTTGGATTTTTTAATTATTTAATTAATTATTTTGAAGTAATAATTGTAAAAGCTGGATCCTTGGACTTTTAATAGAGGTATTTGTGCTCAAAAGGAATGGAATAGCACCCACATCCATGGATGAAGTTTCAGCTCATTAGGACAACTTTAGCCATGGGGTTGTCCACCTGGAGTGTGGAGTCGATCCTAAAACAACAATTTTAATTGCTAAAGTCCAAACATGGCCAAAATGTAAAAATTGTAATAATGGGTTAGATGATGTGAAATGTTGAAATGATGGTTAAGAGAGAGACCCTAAGCATAACCTTGGCCTCCCAACCCAGCCCTTTCTAAACCCTTTTCCAACCTCCACACTCAAAAGTTGTGGATTGACGTTTTTCACTTTTTGGTGTGGCCCCCTCTCCTAATTTTTTTCACTTCATTTAACCTTCTTTAATTCCTAGAAGTGATCATTATCCCTCCACCTCACCCATACTTGAGGTTGGGTTTATTTTTGACCAAGGGGAGCGCTCTCCAAAGTATGCCCTCCTTTTTGTCTCTCCAATAAAGTTACGTTTTTATTTGAGATGACTCTTCACCTTTCTTTGGCACGGATCCCGTGCCTTTCCCTCATCCTTTGTGTGATCCCAACAATTCACACTCTATTCCTCACCTCTCATCTCTCCTCATGTCAGGGGACCCTCAAGAATGGTCAAGCCTCCCATACCTTGAGAGCTCAACAAATGAGGTATTTAAAAATTATTTGATCTCTTCACCTTCATAACAAAATCCACACTTCCTACATGCCCTTAGATCTCTCTAAATAATTCTTCTATTTTACTACACCCTAGATCTATTGTGCAAACCCTAGGAAGTATGCCCTAATAGAGATCCTCTATTGCTTGGTGGTGGACACTTGGCTTTAGATCCAAGAGGGGTGTTGCCTCTCCAAGTATAAATGAATCTCTTTTCTCTCTTCCAACTCACCATATCTTGAGCTATTGTTATGCTACTTGATTTACAACTCTCCCTCTCTCTCATTCATTTTTTAATCATTCTAGCTCTTAGATTTTGGAGTATTCCTCTCCAGATCTACTTCTTTTATGATAATAAAGTTCAAGAAGCTTTGGAGGGACAACAAATTAAGGTAATGTTCTTGCTTCTCTTATGCATATGGAGGTAACCTTGTGTATTTTCTTTGATCTTGCAATATTAGATCTTGAATGAAGTGTTATTTGAGTAGGGTAGATGGTGCGTATGCCCTTTTATCTCATGAATCTTATTGCATAACCTAAATTGAAGATCTAATGGTTTATGTTATTTGCTCTAACATTCTATCTAGTATGCTTGATCTATAAGGAGAGTTAGGGTTAGCTTCAAGGTTTCATTGGGAGACCTTCTAGAAGGGAGGGTCTCTTGAATCCATACATACTTCAACCATCTTGATTATTGTTTTGCTCTATTATTTGCTATACAGTCATCTCAATTTTCAGCTAGCATCAATGGTTTAAATGGGTCAAAAATATCTCAAAATTCTATCTTATCTTGTGGAAGGTCCTTGTCCAAAAAGGGCAAGGTTTTCCTTAACATTGTTTGGTTGTATGTAGCCATCCTAACAAGAATATCTTGTTGTTATCGCCGAGGTATATCAGATCTGATGGGAGGCTCTTGGCTGCCCCAAAAGACACACACAACACTTCAAGACAACCTTTGGGACTTGGTAGATATCTCTCACCTTTCTTCTCTTTTCTAGCTTAAGAAAGTGCACTTTATTCTTTGTTTGCTTGTTAGATCTTGCTTGAAGTATTTGGAGAGGGGAAGTAGATGCAGCCTCCCCTCTTCTTCAAGCCTTAGATGAACCTAGGACGTGGGTAGATCTGGCTTGTTTTCCCTTTTTGTTGGGGTTTTGTCCTAGCTTGTGTGGTTTTAGAGGTGAGGCACCTTCTCAACCCCACGTGGGTAGTGTTGCTTGCTTGTAGATCTAGATCATTCTTAGTTTGTTGTTCATTCTCTTGCTATATCATATCTCTTGCTAAGTTATTTTCATAATAAGATCTAAGAAAGAACACCTAATAAACTAAAAGACAGATAGCTAATTAAGAACCTACCTAGTTGGGTGAAACCCCCAAAGAGGTAAGGGAAAGTGTTAATCATTATTTTCATCATGCTATGTGATTGATCTAAGTTGTTTTAATGGTTTAAATGTTTATGCTTTAGATCAGATCTCACATCTTAAGCCCATTGGGCAATACACTTAAAATCCATCTTGCTTAGTTGTTTACTTTCATTTCAAGCGCTTATTTTCTTTTAAGCACATATATCTTGATCTCATGCTTTAATTTCATGATTTATAACTCTTGTGATGCTTAATCAATTGGTGGTTATTGTGTTCATGGTTTAATATCTTCCGCCTTTTTGCAGAGATTCAGACTTTAGGACAGCGGCAAATCACCCTAGGAACTCCCCCCCTAAGGCTAGCAATCACCAACCCAAACAGAGAGGGGTCTAGCCAGTGACAATTTGTGGCTTTTCTCCATTAATTAGTCACTTTTCCATCACTGTTTTTTATTTATCTTATATCAGTTCAATTGGAGGGTGGAAAAGTGTGCTATAACTCACATTAGTGCTCAACAGAGAAAATCTCTTAATGCCAGCCCAAATAGTCTATGTTGGCTCTTAACCCTCAGGATTCTCAAGGTGAGAAAATCCAGGGATTAACACCCCCTCAAGTCATTTGGGGATAGTCCCCTCAAATTCGCATGCACAAATTCAGAAGTGAGAGGAAGATAAATCAGTGATGTAGACATACTTCCTAAAGTTATCCGGACACCTTCAGGTTCTTTCAGCAAAGGTATCTCTGGGTGATAACACAAACATTGCTCTTGTGGGGTGACATTTTCTGTGTGTGTATTATATTCTACCCTATTAATGTATGTATTAATGTAACCTTCTCAAAGCGGTTCTTATTCCTTAGGTAGATAAATAATGGGGTGAAACTCAAGAAACTCTTATGATCATGATACTAAGGTGTCCTAATTCTTAGTCATGCTGCAACTCTCACCACACATATCTCAACATAACATTATCTGATTCAGCCCCTATTTTACAATTCTCCATCAAGCACAGACAAAGGTTATAAAGAAATGATTGGTAATTATACACAGCAGCGCAGAGATATAATGCCCCACAGTAATAAGTAAAAAACAGTGTAATGTGCAAGTCAAATTATTGGAGTTCTCCAAATAGCCAATTGTATTCACATACTGAAGCAAAGAGCCTTGATCAGAGCGGTAGTAATCTTCTGGTGAGGTGATAGCAAGGTCTGCAAAGCAGGAAAAATCGGCATCGGGTGTGTAGAGGAGATTATCCAAACCAGCAGCTCGGTTCAATTGCCTGATAAAAATTTGAATAGATCATCACATGTTAAGATCAATATTGTCCATGAAAATGTGAACCACAAGCCTAAATAAAAATAATAAAATTTTTAATGGCGAGAAAAAATCAGATAGAAAATTTAAGAGATACTCAGACTAGATATAATGGAGTAACAATTAATGACAGAAGGTAGGCTGCACAGGAATCTGACATGAACTTCTACTCATCTATTCACAGGAATCTGAACTAATGCAAAGGAATCACCAGAATTAAGAGCTGAAGTTTTATGCTAGTAAATTCCATGGTTTCATGTTTACATCATTCCTACTTTCATACTATCACCTGGACTGTTCAAGATCTTGAAGTTCTGTTACCCAACCATTGAATCTGAGTTGGACAGTAACAACCGGTACACCCACAAGTTTGTAGATGTTATCAAAAAATTCCCATTTTTGCCAGTCTGATGGGATCAATCTTTTAATACCCGGTACATCACAAGCTGCCAAAGAGAAATAATAGTCAGAATTGTTCCATAGTGTATAGTTTGTGAAACATAACCTAGAGCCTCGTTTTATAAAAAGCATACCTGCCACATATGCATCTGCTTTTACAATTTGTTTCTGTGTAGCCTGCAATTCCAAATATAACAAGCCTAAATTAGTATTGGAATATGCTAATTTTTTAGTAGTACCACATTAATGGTGCTTACAATTCAAACTCTTCAGGCATATAAATCCTAGGAAAAATGCCGAAAATCTAATTCTCCTAGGAATATAAATCCTAGGAAAACTCTGTGAGCTGCAAATTTAATTTTCAACAAGGAAATCAAAAGGAAATAATTTATCTAGGCACTTGATTAGAAAATTAACAAATTATTTACCATGCTTGGTTGAATGAAAAATTGGCATGTAATCCATGGAGATTGACACCCAGGGCTTGTCTGGAGTGGGTAGAGGAGTGTACAGCCCCTACTTCTTAATGGCAAGCTTAGCAATGGCATAGGTGGTGCACATTCTCATACACCTGCTAACGTCCTGTCGATGTTTTGGCTGGTAGAAATACTTTTGAAGTACTACTATTGTCTCCTCCACACCGAAGTGCCCTGCCACCCCACTACAATGTGCCTCATTCCAAGAGTGGTGGCTACCACCCTAGCACCTTTTTGCATCGGTGTATGAGGGTATTCCTCTGCATATCCATTCTATCTTACAGAGGGGTGTATTTATCTTCAGGAGGGCGCACTATTCATAGTGGATCTAGTGACTTTGAGTGGGAGATCATTTCCAACAGCTAGGAGATTCATCACATGAGTTTTCTATCACCCGATCTATATTTTGACAGTATTTTCATAGATTTTGGTGATCATCTTCAAGGAGGCCAAAATCTTATCTTGCTACAACTAGTGAGGGCGCATTTTGCTAGAGAAGACAACACCTGCAGCAAGGGAAAAGGTTGGATCTTGGAGATCTTTGGTATTCAGCTTGGGGAGGCTTTTGGAGCCTATATCTTCATCTTTCTATTGTATTTTGGAGGCATTATTAGCCACACTCATTATTCTTCCATCTATGATCCAGATCTGCTCTACTAATGTATGAAGGTTAACTATCTTTGATAAATAAAATCAGATCAGAGGTATTTGTGGCCTATTTCTTGTATTCCATCTTGTTGTGTATCTATTCTTGTCATATTCCTATCATTTATGTGTTGCAAAACTCTACAAAACCATCATAATAAACCCTAACGCCAACTTAGGAAGATAAATCAACAAACTGTTTGACAAAATACCACAATCAAGAAAACACTCAAACTTCAAAATGTTCCAAACAAAACCACTTGGGAACTGTTATAGCGCAAGTTATTAGGTTGGGCAAGCCTAACTAACAACAAAAGCAAATTCTACAACAGGAATCCAACACCCATGCCACTTCGATACTTAGGCCCACTTCAGGGTGACTAGGTCATCTAGGAGGTAATCCTAGAGCCCTAGGGGGATTGAGATGGAGATGGAGATAGAAGTGAAACCCCAGAGGTCAAGTCTAGAATTGGGATGAAAGGTGAGAGGAGATACCTTGTAAGTCAAGTAATTGTTGCCCATAGGTATAGTACTTCTCAGGATGATTGTAACTACCCGAGACACACCCGAGAAAAAGACACTGCAATGATATATGTTGGTTGGATCAACAAGTTAAAGCTTGCTGTCCCAATTCTTGCTGATAGATAACAGTATATATCAGCAAGTAAATGGTACTATAAGCTGCTCAATAAGTGCTAGAGATCAAGTAGAAATTGCAATAGAAAGACTAGC
The DNA here is from genome assembly GCA_010110895.2 of Picea sitchensis. Taxonomy (NCBI): domain Eukaryota; kingdom Viridiplantae; phylum Streptophyta; class Pinopsida; order Pinales; family Pinaceae; genus Picea; species Picea sitchensis. The sequence goes on along the minus strand of SNQJ01S0216924.1, from coordinate 2,091 downwards.
TAAACTCAAGATGAAAAACCAATATTCTGTAGTCACAAAGATACGAGAATTTGTAAATACTTGTTTGCAGCAAATTATATCAACCTTATAGCTGTAACATTCAATGTATTACAGCAAAAAAAATCAGCCACTGAAATCCCTTCAAACATTGCCAAAAAGGTCGCTAGGCCAAGGAGAGTGTTGACCGCCTGTTTAGCCTGAGAAGTCAGCTCATTATCATGAAGATTATTCTATGTGAGAGATGAGTCCTCTTGGGTGTTTTACACACCCCGGCCTTAAATTATGCTTGGTTTCCCTGCGGTATATAATGTGACAATGTGCATGGATCATAGTTGGGTCGGTACCTTGGATGTTGACATCGGGGGGAGTTCACTCATCGAGGGTTTTTCATCTCGGGGTTAATGTGGCCTAACTAGTGGGGTTAATCCCATTGAGTTTTTCCCTCGGAGCTTCCTCAAAGTGGTGGAAATTTCCCCGATGTCTCGTTCATTAGGTACTTACAGGATTATTGTAAATGACCTTGGCGATTAATGCACACGAGAAGTTTGGCGAGTTAGTGAGGTCTAGAGTAGTTTTTTAGTGGTAAATTTTTTAATTAATTTAGTGATCAATTATTTTTTGAGCTTAATATTGTAAAAACTTAGACTTTGGGAGAAAGATAGGGGTATTATTGCTCAAAATGAATGGAATAGCCTCCCTATCACTTGGCCCAAGTTTGACTCGATTCGGTTAAATTTTTTTATGTCTAAGTCCACTTAGAGTGAGTTAAGAGTCAATTAACAGCAATTTTAATTGCTAGGTGATATTATTAAAATATCCCAAAAACATTGTAATTTTGCAGGTTAATGAGTGGATGTAAAGATTGAAAGTGGCAAGATGAGACCCTACTAACCTACCCAGCCCCTTTAACCTTTTCTTAGCAATTCCAACTGTTAATTCCTTTTTGACCATCTTTTTTAACTTTGCCCTAAGGGGAATTCGACCCATAACTAAACCCCTTGAATCTCTCCTTGCCAGGAAGCTCAAGAGACATTCCACACATGTGGAGCGCCCCCAAGACATACCAAAACCCTAACCCATACCAAAAAACCAGCACAAACCCTATTCTAACCCCTTACCCACCTTCTACACTCATTTTACACCCCACAGGAAAGTGACGTTTTCATTGGTGGAGGTTGTTGTGACTTGTGGGGCCTGGGTTTGTGACTCAGCCACCCACATTAATTCTTAGAATGGTCTCAATCAATTTTTTCTCATTAATTCCTCTCCATTCATTCCATTTCACACTTTTTGGGCCCTCCAAGAGGAGATACGCCCCCTCTTCTAGAAACTCCCACAAATGATTTCCTAAAAATTATTTGGACCTCTCCTGCTTCCTTGGCATCAATCCCAAGGCCTCTCACACCCTCTTTGTGATCCCAACACCTCCTAATTTTTTCTACACCATAGATCTGGTTTCAAACCCTAGATGGTGTGCCCACTCGATGAGGATTTGCTCATTTGATGTGGTTTTGACACATGGAGTTCATCCAAGTGCCTTCACTTTGCCTCTTGAGGTATAAGTAGAACCCTCCTCACCCTTTTTGATTTGCTCATTTGATGTGGTTTTGACACTTGGAGTTCATCCAAGTGCCTTCACTTTGCCTCTTGAGGTATAAGTAGAACCCCTCCTCACCTCTTTTACTCACCATTCTTTGAGCTATTGTTATGCTACCGGATTCTTGTCATTCTCTCTTGCTCTTGCCATCTTCCACTTCACTCATTGCTCTTGGAGTGCTTGGAGCAATTAGTTGCCCAAGGTTCCATCATTTTGGATAATAAAGAAAGCTTTGGAGGACATCTTGGATCTTGTGGATTAGTCTTTGGGTCAAGATCACATGAGGTGATATTGTTTCTTGCTCATTGTGTAGATTTGTATGCTAGCATTCCTTAGTAAATTAGTTTGCTGGGGTAAATCAAATAGATATTAGTATTGATGATTTATGTATTGTATGGTTGGATTTCTATCATGAATTAGTTCAGATTTATAATACTAACCATAATACTATGCTGCTATAGATCTATATTTTGTGTTGAGTTGCAGGTTGTCTC
>SNQJ01S0216923.1:0-15437 GCA_010110895.2 Picea sitchensis | reverse complement strand
TCCAAGGGGATTCTACCAATGCCTCTGCATCCTCAAGGTCAAAACCCTGCACACTCAATCAAACTGAGTCAATAGCATCTCTCGACATCAAATAGTAACACATCATGTCATCTGTCAATCACATCATAATCAAGTATAAATGGTATAACATCATAAAAGTCCAGATCACTTGCGAGAAAGTGTCCTCAAATAATAAGTTTTCTCAGTGCGCCAAAGCGGGATGTTACAAAGGGGGATACAACCACCCAGATTATACGAACTCCTCTTAAGATAACAAAAGTTCATTTCTGTTCATTCAAAATACATCATAGATATGACTGGAAGGTCTCAAGAGTGCCTCAGATCAATTTTGAAATCATGGATCCCTGAATATCCTAAAAGAAAAGGAAAATATAAATATTTAAGATATATTTTCAATCATTAATTTACACAATTCGAATTAACATAACTGGCTACAGAATCTTGCGATTCTGTAGCTAGTTATCTTAGTAAATGAAATCTCATTTTATTGAATGAATAAAACAAACTAATTTAATAATGAAATATAGTTTATTCAACAAACAAGATAATCTAATTTAAGAATGAAATCAAATATGATACTAATTTAAGAGACCATACCTCTAACCATGAAATCAAATCGTATCAGGAAACCTTGGAATTTACAATGGCTGTTGCAGCCTCAACATTTTTAAATATCACATGACCTGTAGTTTTCATACGTTTTTCTTTTCCTTGAATGACAGATTTAAGCTTGTGGTTTTCTCTTCTTAAAACATCAATCTGATCTTTTAAAGCCTTGACCCGTGACTATAGAATTGGGATATCAGTATAATATCTATCAATCCATGATAGACAGACCTCACACTTTGACTGTGTGGCAGTTGCATCAGAACAAACAAGATTGTGGACAAGAGTGCCTTCCATACAGATAGTAGATTCAATGCATAACTTGACACTAGGAAACTCTGTATTGTTTTTCAAATAGGGAGGTAAATTTGTCAACGAAGTTATAGGGCCGATCAAGGTATGGCTCGAACGACAAAGGGTCTTCTTTCGCGAGGAATTTGTCGATTTCAGAGTTAGAACTCTCATTAACCTCGATCATGCTAATCAAGGTTGCATGAGAATTCGACTTGTTGCGAAGCCTCCTCGAAATCAGTTTGCCGACCCTTTTGTTCTTAAAATTTATATCAACACTGCTTTTAGATACTTTCCCTGTAGGTTTCTTTAAATTTTTAACACAGTCATTAGGATGTATAACCTGCTCACAGACCTGTTGAATAACCTTTGGGTCGATTAAGGGTTTACTGTAGGAGGTTAAGACACAGGCTTGGATGAGTGAGAGGGGCGTTGTAGGGTCGGTTAGGGTTTCTTCAACCACTAGCTTATCGACCACATCAACATTTGGATTAGAGAAACCATTTCTCATTAAAAACGAGTCCCAATTATCACTCTGCAATTCTAACTGATGCACAAGCAAGATTTTAATTAGGCCGTGATGGAAGAGGCTAGAGTCTGCTCGTTGCTTTCTCTACCTTTTGCCCATTTTATAAAGACTCCTCAATAAGTAATACGACATGTTCAAGGGAAAATCCCTAAAAACCATAAGCAAACGCAGGTGGTACAAAAACACCAGACCAAAATGTCCCTCGCAGGTAACAAAATGTTTTAACACAACAAACAAGTCGTGCCACCGAGATTTTAGGGAGGAAATGGGCATACCTTTGTCGCATCCCTTTACCTTCCGATATGTAAATAGAAGGGTCCAGGGAACTGCTTCCACTTTTGCATTTTTGAACCATCGTTGGCCACTTGCAGGGAGTCCTGTAGCTTGACTCAAGAAATCCTCTGTAATCTCAAGCTGGACATCGCCCACTTTAGCTCTAAATTCGTCGAAGGAGAAAGCGAACTCCTGGGAAACCCTGAAATTTTCTAATGAAAATGAGCCAACCACTTCTCTCCAGATCTTCTCTGGCATCGTCGTATAAGAGCAGGGTTTGAATACCATTTGGTTTGATTCTCACGATAGGAGCCATATTGGACGAGAGGGTAATCAATCAAACACAGCATGCAGGGAGGGTTTGTGAAAACAAAACAGAGCCATAACCCCGAGCCCGAGAAACATCAACAGTGAACGATGAAAAAACTCATAACGATGGGATGGGCGTTTAATTGAAATACATGCGAAGAAGGTTTGCAAGGCCCAAGACCATCCTTGGAAATGATGGCTGAATACAAATCATAACGCCACATTTTCATTTAGTACGAGCTAGAACCAAAGCATTAAATATGACAATAAGTGCGCGCATCGTGGGTTTGATCACAAAGTTTGGATAAATTGAAAATTTAAAATCAAAGGTTTAGCAAAAGAAACGTAGCCAAGAATCAAACAAAACCATACCAAAAATCAAATCGTCAGGGTCCTTTGTTTATAAAACCATCAATCTCTAAGCATGCTTGGTGTTGAAAGGATCGAAACAAAGAGAGAAACTCTTCCTGGCAAGGAACCAAAACTCCATTAATAAACTGTATGAACAATTTGCCTTTAATGAAATTTTAAAACAGAATGGTAATCACAGTCACAATTTTTCATGCTTTCAGTCATGAAAATGAAGCATGAATAGATAATAGGGAAAAGAAACAACTTACAACTGTCATTTTGGAAATTGCTCATGAGGAGTGATAAAAATTCATGATCCTAGTTAGGCAGCTATATAGATCGTTTAATTGATATGAAAATTTAACAACTATGTTGTGCTGCCAATAATGGCGACATGCTGGGAGAAGCAGTTATCTCTGTAATAAGAATGAGTTCAGATTAAAAAAACCTGAAAAACTTAAAATCGAAGAACAACTGCAAAGTCATTTGAACATCTTTAATAACCATGACCCATTCCAGTTTGAGATATCTTCCGTTTAATAAAAACGAAATCAGGTGACAACTTTATAAAAGAAAAACCACTACGTTTTAGGTTAATGTCTCTAATACTGTTGATAGAGCCACTGCTACCAGCAGGCATTCATAGCCTCGACAGGGATGTCAATTAACCCACTCTGACATCTGTATCCTATCCAAGAAATTTCAAATTAGAATGAAGGACTCTTATGGCCAAAACAAGATTTATATCTGAGAATTTTCTTTTACCTGGCATTGCTTCACTGCCAGCAAGCCTATTCAGTACCACGACGAAGTTGTCTTGGCGTCATGCATGCATTTACCCGCTGCCAGCAGACCTGTTCAGTGTCTCGGCGGGTTTACAAACACTTCCCACAACTCCATAAGAAATTAATCACATTCTGGTATAGTTTTTTAAAAATATTCAACAGAGCGGGGTGACGCTGAAAATACCAGTTTTTTAAACACACCTTTATATATTACCGGCCTTTAAATTTTTCTTGCTATCCTTAATCAAGATCTGAAAAATAGTTCATTAATAAAATTAATTTTCTAGAATAGGGAGACGTCATTGAGTTGCTCTCTTAAAGAGAAGGGACAACATAAAGAGATTTTTTAAAGATAGTCGTGGATACTTTTAAATGCATTGAAACCGAGAAATCATCTTTCAAACAAAAGTCATCTTTAACCAGGATACAATTTTAGAGAAATACAACAATCGATGTTCTGACAACCTTTAACAACTTCTTTCGAAATGGATTATTCTGTTTTCTTTGTCTGAGCTAGATTGTGGAGCAGGTATTTTTGTTTCCAAAAAGGACCGACAAAACAAAAATGAAAACAAAAACAAACCAAAAAAGAAAAAACAAACATCAAAGAAATCAAAACAGAAAATATATGTACAAAAGGTGTGTGGGAGAGTTGTCAGGTGAAATACTTCTTGAGAGCTTGGCCATTCACCAGGAAGGTGTCTGGCTGTCCCTCTAAATTTTGCAGGCAAAAAGAACTGGGACCTAGTTTTTCAGCAATTAAAAATGGTCCCAACCAAAGGTTTTGAAACTTAGTATGTTCTCCTTTCCCCTCATGAGGTTTGTCCCACTTAAGGACAAGATCACCTACTTCAAAATTTCTTTCTGAGGCAGAACTGGAATCGAACCAGTTTTTGACAATGAGTTGATGTTGATGCACTTTTCGTTTATCTTGAGCCCTTACTTCCTCTACCTTTAGTAAAGTGTTAATCCGACTTTCTAAGGGAGGACAATATTCTTCTTGCACTTTCTCCGATAACTGCAGAGATGGAAGAAGGACATGTGGTGGAATAATCACTTCCATGCCATAAATGAGGAAAAAGAGGAAATTACCAACAACAGTTTTAGGAGTTACCCTATCAGCCCAGATTGCATTAAACAGTCCATTATGCCAGTTTTTATGATTTTTGGAGACCGTTCTCTTGATGATCTTGATCAGGTTTTTATTAGTTGATTTAGCCAAACCATTGCCTTGTGGGTAATATCTAGCAGAATACTTTAATTTTATTCTTTTTTCTAAAGTGAAATCACATATTTCAAGAGACGAAAAATAGGAAGCATTATCAAATACTAGGCATTCAGGAATACTGAAACGAGTGATAATATTCGAATTCGGGAAATATATTACCTGGATGGTGTTTACCACTTTTAACGGTGCAGCCTCAAACCATATAGTGAAATAGTCTATGGATGTTATGATGTATTTATGTTGCTGCGAGGATGCAGGGTTGATTGGGCCTATAATATCAAGGCCCCACTGCTGAAAAGGGGAGTCTACCGAAACACGTTGTAGCAGGAATGCTGACTTCTGTACTTGTCCAAATTATTTTTGATAGATCACACACTTGCGGCATAAGGCATGGGCGTCTTTGAAAAGAGTAGGCCAGTAATACCTTTCTTTTAACACTTTGTGGGCAGTGGTGTCTCCACCGAAATGCCCACCAGCTTCCCCTGCATGTAATTTCAATAAGACTTTATTTGCTTCATCTTTTTCTAGGCAGTGCATAAGTATTCCGTCGAAATTTTGGTGAAACAAAATACCATTTACCAGCTGAAAAGAAACGAATTTTAATCTAAATGCTCTCCTCTTTTTTTGATCAAGGTGACGGGGAGTTGATCCGTGAATTAGATAACATTTGATGTCATCATACCAAGGATTAGTAAAGTTTTGTGCACAATAGATCTGATTTTGATTTTGCTGATCTTGAATTAACATATCAGTTTCATTCTGTTGTCCTGTAGCTGAATCAACAACCAATTTACATAAACCTTGGCCTCTAAAAATTTGTGTTGGAGTGATTTCAAGGTCATATTCTTGCAAAGAAGTGACCTAGTTTGCCCTTTTTTCACCTAGTTCTTTCTGCACTAACAAATTCCGGACAGCGGGGTAAGGGACAATGATTTTCGTCCTAGACTTCAACAGATAAGATCGAAAGTGTTTTACTACTTTAAAAACAACATAAGCCTGCTGATCTACTACGGGGTAGTTAAGTTCTGCTCCTTTAAAGGCTGAGCTCATAAAGGCATTTGGGACTTCATTGTTTTCAACATTCTTTTGGGTTAACAAAGCGACATAAGACCAATTAGAAGCAAATGTGTAGAGAGTGAAATCCCGTGAAAAGTCAGGGATCATTAGAGAAGGAGCGTCTATTATGGCCTTTTTTTATTGAGTCAAAGGCTTGACTTTCCAAAGGTCCCCAATGGTACTGTACATCCTTTCCAGAGGTCCCCAGAGGTGACTGTTTCTGAAAAATTGGGGACAAACCTTCTAACAAAATTGATATGTCCTAAGAAAGATTGCATGGATTTTTTGGAAGAGGGAGGGGGCAATTTTGAAATGACTTGGGTCCTTTCAGGGTCAATAATCATTCCTTCATTTGATACAATGAATCCAAGAAATTTGCCTTGTTCTACTGCAAATACAGATTTTTTGGGATTTAGAGAGATGTCGTACTTACGACATCATTGTAGAACAGATTTTAGATGAGCTAAATGATCTTCTTTATTCTTTGAGAAAATCGTTACATCATCTAGATAGACGAATACATATTGATTGATTAGACCACAGAAAGAGATATACATCGCTCTCTGAAAAGTGGCACCAGCATTTATAAGCCCAAAGGACATCTTTCTATAAGCATAGGTACCCCATGGAGTACGAAAAGTAGTCTTCAGCTGGTCTGGGGGAAACATGAGGACTTGGTTGTACCCTGAAAAACCATCCAGCAACGATAATCTTTCAAAACCGGATACTTGTTGGAGGATCCATTCCATGGGAGGCACAGGGTAGTTGTCTTTATCAGATGCTCGGTTTAAATTTCAGAAATCGACACATAGTCGGATTTCACCACTCTTCTTCCTTACATGGACAAGATTAGAGACCCACTGAGTATGTCTTACCAGGAAGATTATTTTATCATTCAAGAGTTTGTTTAGTTCTTTCTTGACTATCGGTTCAAGTTTTGGGTGCATCTTTCTTAACTTCTGTTGAAAAGGTTGGGTTTGGGGTTTCATGGGGATAATGTGTTGTATGATGTTAGGATCAAAGGTTTTTAGATCATCGTATGTCCAAGCAAAGATATCTTTAAATTCTTTAAACAACTTAATAAATGTTGTCTTTTCTTGCTCATAACACCCCATCCCCAAATTGATGCATTTTGGGTTATCTTTAGTTCCTAAATTTACTTTTTCATGTGTCAAGGAGGAACTATTCGTTTTACAATTCACTGATTTTCTAAATTTATCGTGCAAATCATAAAACTTTTTTAATCTTACCACAGATTTTGAGATAGAATTTACCAGATCTGATGTTGACTCTGGAGATCTTGGATCCGATATTATTGTAAAATCGCAAAGGTTTTCGTCGTGGGTACCTTCATCAATAACCACACCTTGGAAAGTCTCTTCCATGTGAAAAAATCTGATGATTTGATGATCGTCAAGAAGACTCTCCAATTCGTGATGTTGTCTGGGACGGATGGTCTAAACAACAACTTGATAGAAAACACATTTGGAGAAAGTCCTTCTGCAGGAAAAAGTTTAGAGGTGACATTAGCTAACAAATCAACCTCAAAATTGTTCAATCTTGGAATAGAATTAATGTTAAATGCAGAAAATTTGTTCATTAAATTCCATATCTCAGTTTGATAGCTTTTCAGGTGTGGAGATAAACAATGAATATAATTTTTTACTTGTCTAACGACAATTTCCGAATCACCGAAGACTGTTAAATTCTGAATCTTCAAATCTAGTGCTTTTCTGAGTCCTTGTAGGAGTGCATCATATTCGGTCATATTGTTGGTGCATTCAAATTCTAACCGGCAAGCGATCAAAGTTTTGTTACCTGATGGATCAATGAGCACACATCCTGCACCAGCTCCTTCCTTAGATTTAGATACATCGAAGTAAAGAGACCACATCTGATTTTCATCAGGTGCATGTGACCAATGAGAGACGGTTGTTGACTGCGTGCATGTCATAATTTCAGACTGTTATTCAGGATCAGTAATAGTAGAAGTTTTGGTGACGAAATTGCCGAAAAAAATGTTCATTCCCTGCGCTTCGAGTGATTTGGAAGAAGCAGTAAATGGTTCATTAGGGTCATTTAAATCAATTACCGTAATCTTAAGATAATGCTCATGATTGACCTTGATTTTGTTAGGCTTTCCATTCTCGGATAGCCACAAGTGAGACCAATCTGTTGCAAAATAACCATGTAGTTGTTCGGATCAATCTCTACTTAAAAACATGCCATATACTTCAGGGATATCAATGAAAATAATATCAATGATCTGATGGACTTTAGGATTAGATGACAATCTGATAAGTACATTTTTTAATTCAACTATTACTTTAAGACTGGTCCAATCAAGCTGAATAATCTTAAGACTGGAAGGTTGAACTTCAGCATTGATATTTTGACAGACANCAATGATCTGATGGACTTTAGGATTAGATGACAATCTGATAAGTACATTTTTTAATTCAACTATTACTTTAAGACTGGTCCAATCAAGCTGAATAATCTTAAGACTGGAAGGTTGAACTTCAGCATTGATATTTTGACAGACAGACCAAGGCATTACGTTTGATGATGCACTTGAATCTACCATACAATTATGTACATTCCTATTGAAAATTTCAAAAGTCAATAAAAGGGTGGGACATTTCTGCGAGTATTAACAACAGAAGTTTGTTGGTTTTTAGTTGCGGCCCTTGGAACTATTTTATCTACATTTGTCACGCTTTTTACAGAAAGGTCTCGTTTATGAGCGGGTTCTAGTGTCATTTTAGCGGAGACTTTTTGAGCTATTTTGGAGATATTTTATGCAACTTTGTTGCTGTTCAGATTGTTGTTTTTGATGTTTTCTGCAATATTTTGAAGCATCTTTTGCAGCAGAAAAGGAAATTTCAACAATTAATAAACATAAATATTATCTCTAAGCTTTTTGAGATCTTCAATCAAATCATACTCTAAACTTGGAGCTATTGAATTCTGTTTCATTTCAATTGGTTTAGATTGTTTTTGAGTTGCATTAATGCCAATGTCAAAAGAAGATTTATTTGTTGTTTTACTTCTGGTGTTGTAAGGATGCATTGTTTCGAAATTGGCTTGAAAGATACTATCCGAAAAATGCCGGAAAATGTTGGGAGAGGGTTCGTCCTCTTCCACTACTTCTTGTTCAGTCACGTCTTCAGGAATATCGGGAGGAACTAAGTTATCATGTGCTTCCAAAATTGTCTGGATAGCAAATTGTAAGCTTTCTAAATTTAGGCCTTCGGAATTTATGTTGGGTCAGTTTGTGGGAAAGAGTTTTTTAAAAGGGGGTTTATAAGGCCCTTTTCTTGAAGAAGCTTCTACAATTGATCTTCTCAAATCTATTACTTGATTTAACAACTTCTGAACGACCTTTTGTAAGCTTTCAAGATCAGAACCGTTTGATTGAGTTTTGTTTTGGGGGGGTCTAGGAAGAATTTAGATTTTCTTCTTGGAGGATGAGGTAGATATTGTCTTTTAGGCTGAGAATATGTTTCTCGATTTAACTCGCCTCCTCGAAGGATTCTAATAAGGTTGCTTTCTTATACCTTTTAATCCAGATTGCAATGTTTTGGTGTAGGGATTTCATGTAGTATGCGACGATAAGATTTTTAGTAGGCATTGAATCTGTGGGGATTTGATTCTTTAATGTTAGGAACCTTTGATTAAAATCTTTTATTTTTTCCTTGGGGTTCATATTTAAACTAGTGAGTTCCATGACTGGGACTTCAGGAGATTTGTCGTCTCCAAATTTCTTAAGGAAACAGGATTCGAATCTTTCCCAAGATGCAATGGTGTGGGGTTGTTGGGAAAAGTACCAGGTAGAGGCATTGCCCTCAAATGTATATAGAAAAATTCTGCACACTACGTCTTCGTGTTCTATGCTTCGGAGTCTAATGGCTAGCATGAATTTTTTAATATGATCCTCAACGATCTGCTTGGAGTCTGGATCGAATTTAGGGAACCATTTCTCTGGATGTTTAGGCAAAGGATGTTGGGGTCCAGGTATGGCCACAACATCTTGATCGAGCCAAGGCCTAGCGAGATTATTCGGATTTTCCATAGGTGTGGGTGGTGTCGAAGGCTAAGATGAAGAGTTGCCTTCATCGGATGACTCTTGTCCTGAAGAAGAAGGAGATGAAGGGGGTGGTGATGGTGGAATACCAGATCCTCCTGCTGCAGGAGTGAGGATATGATCTAGATCAGTAGTGTTTAGTGTAAGATCAATGCCTTCAAGTTGCTCCCTAATATCAGAGAAGTCTAATGGTTGGTTCAATAGCTAACCTGGTTGTCTGATATGGGCCAAAGCACCATGTGTTCTTAGGAGTGACTGACGAACAATTTCTTGAACGTCGGACCCTGTGGGGTTTGGTGTTACTGGTTCAACAACAATCTATGGATTGTCGTTTGATGTGGTTGTTGTTTGAGAGACAATGTTGTCATAAGAATGACTTCTTGTCACTGTAGGTGAGCGGGTGTGTGTGGGAGGAGTCTTACGACCTCCACGTTACATCAATAGTGTTCAGGCCTTCCTTCTAGCATCATTTGTTGACGAGCGAAAATGACCACTCGTCAATTGGAAGAGTGAATCTGGTCCGGGGTTGTCTAATTAACCCAAGCTATTTGTATTGATCCACTCTGACGGGTTTAATGGCTCCATTGGCCAATCTAAGGTCCTAAAGGAAAAAAAATAAATAAATAAAAGAAACGAAACAACTCACTAATCACTAATGTGTATATGTACATCTAAATATATATATAGTTTAAACGATATTTATATGATAGTCCTATTTGTCTAGTTTATATATACAAGATATACAGATAATGAGTTTTAATCTGAACTCATAAAAAAAAAAATCGTATAATGGTTCTTTTGATGGAAATAAAAATAGAAAGCAGAATGCACTATTTTTTGTTTTGTTTTTATATCATTTAATCTATATACACCTCTAAGATCAAATATAAAACTACTTTTTAAATAGAAAAATGTAGACAGTAAGAATTATACTACATATAATGATTTCGATTACAAACTAGCAAATAATAAAAAAGAAGAACAAACTAACCTATCAATCACTTTGAAGAGTATGCATCCAACTGTTAGCGTAAATCGTACATCAGTCCATCCACGACAGAAACTTGTTGTGCATCTTTACACTGTTTGGGACAAACGTTAAAATGTGCATTGACTGGTGTATTTAATTGATAAAACAGTAGAACGCAAAATGATTACAGTGATATAATAGACTGCTAGTAATAACATATAAGATAAATCCTACAGTTACAGCTTGCATTTACTCAATCAACATGTTTGAGGTAAACCTCATAATATGAATTGGGTGATCAATTAATTTTTCTAAAACTGAAGCATAAAATCGTGAACTATGAAGGAAAAACTATCTTGACAACAAAATAAACTGTGAAGACGAAAGCTATCATCAGTAATCCAATTATCAATATAAAAGAAATATAGACGATAACAAAATTCACAGATGGCTAAAGCATAGAGTAAATATTTGTTAAGTCCAAACTCGAGTGTAAACTGTTCACAACTAGCCCCAGGCCAGGATGCCTGGATTACAAAAATAATAGGTTTATAAAGGCCTCAGAAAAGATAATTGTTTCTTTTTCTGAGATCAAATATTAATTACAAAAATAAAAAAGGGGGATACAACCACCCAGATTATACTAACTCCTCTTAAGCTAACAAAAGTTCATTTCTGTTCATTCAAAATACATCATAGATATCACTGGAATGTCTCAAGAGTGCCTCAGATCAATTTTGAAATCATGGATCTCTGAATATCCTGAAAGAAAAGGAAAATATAAATATTTCAGATATATTTTCAATCATTAATTTACACAATTCGAATTAACATAACTGACTACAGAATATTACGATTCTGTAGCTAGTTATCTTAGTAAATGAAATATCATTTTATTGAATGAATAAAACAAACTAATTTAATAATAAAATATAGTTTATTCAACAAACAAGATAATCTAATTTAAGAATGAAATCAAACATGATACTAATTTAAGAGATCATACATCTAACCATGAAATCAAATCGTATCAGGAAACCTTGGAATTTACTATGGTTGTTGCAGCCTCAACATTTTTAAATATCGCATGACCTGTAGTCTTCATACGTTTTTCTTTTCTTTGAATGACAGATTCAAGCCTGTGGTTTTTGCTTGTTAAAACATCGATATGATATTTTAAAGCCTTAACCTGTGACTGTAGAATTGGGATATTAGTATAATATCTATCAATCCATGATAGACAAACCTCACACTTTGACTATGTGGCGGTTGCATCAAAACAAACAAAATTGTGGACCGGAGCACCTTCCATACAGATAGTAGATTCATTGCATAACTTGACACTAGGAAACTCTGGATTGTTTTTCAAACAGGGAGGTAAATTGTCAACGAAGTTATAGGGCCGATCAAGGTATGGCTCAAACGAAAAAGGGTCTTTTTCCGCGGGGAATTTGTCAATTTCAAAGTCAGAACTCTCATTAATCTCGATCATGCTGATCGAAGTTCCATGAGAATTCGACTTGTTACGAAGCCTCCTCGAAATCAGTCTGTCGGCCCTTTTGTTCTTAAAATTTATATCAACACTGCTTTTAGATAATTTCTCTGTAGGTTTCTTTAAATTTTTAACATAGTCATTAAGATGTATAACCTGCTCACAAACTTGTTGAATAACCTTTGGGTCGATTAAGGGTTTACTGTAGGAGGCTAAGACACAGGCCTGGATGGGTGAGAGGGGTGTTGTAGGGTAGGTTAGGGTTTCTTCAACCACTAGCTTATCGGCCACATCAACATTTGGATTAGAGAAACCATTTTTCATTAAAAATGAGTCCCAATTATCACTCTATAATTCTAACTGATGCACAAGCAAGATTTTAATTAGGCCGTGATGGAAGAGGCTAGAGTCTGCTCATTTCTTTCTATACGTTTTGCCCATTTTATAAAGACTCCTCAATAAGTAATACGACATGTTCAAGGGAAAATCCATAAAAACCATAAGCAAATGCAGGTGGTACAAAAACACCAGACCGAAACGTCCCTCACATGTAACAAACTATTTTAACACAGCAAACAAGTCGCGCCACTGAGATTTCAGGGAGGAAATGGGCATACCTTTGTCGCATCCCTTTACCTTCCGAGATGTAAATAGAAGGGTCTAGTGAACTGCTTCCACTTTCGCATTTTTTAACCATCGTTGGCCACTTGCAGGGAGTCATATAGCTTGACTCAGGAAATCCTCTGTAATCTCAAGTTGGACATTGCCCACTTTACCTCTAAATCCGTCGAAGGAGAAAGCGAACTCCTGGGCAATTTGTAAATTGAAACCCTGAATTTTCTAATGAAAACGAGCCAACCACTTCTCTCCAGATCTTCTCTGGCATCGTCGTATAAGAGCAGGGTTTGAATACCATTTGGTTTGATTCTCATGAAAGGAGCCATACTAGATGGGAGGGTGGTAAAAAAAACACAGCATGTAGGGAGGGTTTGTGAAAACAAAACAGAGCCATAACCCCGAGCTCGAGAAACATCTACAATGAACGATGTAAAAACTCATAATGATGGGATGGGCGTTTAATTGAAATACATGCGAAGAAGGTTTGCAAGGCCCAAGGCCATCCTTGGAAATGATGGCTGACTACAAATCTTAATTCCACCTTTGCATTTAGTACGATCTAGGACCAAAGCATTAAAAATGACAATAAGTGCACGTATCATGGGTTTGATCACAAAGTTTGGATAAATTGAAAATCGAAAATCAAAGGTTCAGCAAAAGAAACGTAGCCAAGAATCAAACAAAACCATACCAAAAATCAAATCATGGGGGGTCCTTTGTTTATAAGACCATCAATCTCTAAACATGCTTGGTGTTGAAAGGATCGAAACAAAGAGAGCAAATATTTCTGGCAAGGAACCAAAACTCCATTAATAAACTGTATGAACAATTTGCCTCTAATGAAATTTTAAAACAGAATGGTAATCACACTCGCAAGTTTTCATGCTTTTAGTCATGAAAATGAAGCATGAATAGATAATAGGGAAAAGCGACAACTTACAACTGTCATTTCGGAAATTGCTCACGAGGAGTGATAAAAATTCATGAGCCTATTTAGGAAGCTATATAGGTCGTTTAATTGATATGAAAAGTTAACAACTATGTTGTGCTGCCAACACCACAGTATAACCAATGCCCAAGAAAACAATCGTAAGTCAGGTCTACCATATGGGTAGGGTAAAAAAGCTCGAAACCTTGAAAAAACCGCCTCTCACATAGGTAAATGTATTAACAAGATCCCCAAAAATATATCCGACGCTAAGAAGGTATTGGCGGGATATCCCCTCAACCAACTTCACGCAAAATCGTGCTTAACTCTGGTGTAAGCGAAGCCTCATGACGTCACCAATTATACAATTGATTTCACCATTCCCTTAGTCCAACACATATGTTGATTTAATAGTCTTGGAGAAGTTTACTCACAAAATCCTATTCCAAGGCTCTAAATCCTAAGCTAGTTTGTGCACCCTAGAAAATAAAATCGTTTCTAATCAATTTTAAATTATCAGTGTTGCTTTTAGTGGCCTTGCTTACTCAAAAAAGGTGCGGTCGTGAAACTAATCATGTTATGACTCAACAAGTAAAATAAATGAATATGAATAAAATGCAAAGTCCTAACTTCAATTCCCAATAAATGATAAGCTTTTCAAATGCAATTTTCAATTTAGTTCTGCAATTCCAAATAAGTTGCAATCTTTCTATACATGTGCTAAGATCAATGATAAGGACCCAAAATATCAAATGCCAACAATGCAAAATGCTTAATATTTTTGTATTTTCAATATAAAAGAATGAAGATGCAAGGACTGAACAACATTTTGATATAGAGATTCTATTGTATGTAAACAGAGACAAAACAAGTAGGATATCAAGAAGCAAACACCCAACCCAATATGCAAGGACAATCAATGAAAAGGATGGTGAGAAAGGCACCGCTCGAAAATTCAACCAAAAAAAGGATTCCTATCATTTTACAGGCACTTAACAATCATAACAGAGACCCAAGAAGACTCAACAACCATCACAATTTACCCAAAAAACATCAAACTTAGCAACCAAACAAAAAAGGATGATGTACGTGACTGTTCAGGAGAAAACCACATATATACGCTTCTTGCAGAAGGACAACACGTGTATGTACCGGACTATCAGGCAAAAACCCGCGTATATGTGTTAAAACATTGTCAGGATAAGGATAATGCCAAGAAACTTAAACTCAAAATGAACAGAGGCTGTCAAGCAATTAGACGACAAGAAACTCAATATAAATGAGAGCAATCAAAGGAGAAAAACACTCCAAACCCCGAAAAGAAGATTATTTCCCCAGTATGGTCGCCAATTCTGTTATGAGGAAAATCTCTCTATGGCTAGGGGTAAACCACAATAGACGGAAATGACTGCAGAAATCAACTCTAATATCAGATATGATATATAAGCAAATATGCTAACTAGACAAGATAAAGATCCTACCTCGTCCAGATGTTCAATGAAGTCCACCGTTGAGTACTTGACTCAAAGCAATATTCCTGCAACTTGTCCTCAACAACCAAGAAACGCAAGCATATGGTGATAATATATAAAGTTAGCACATTCAATAGCATAATCCATCAACATTCATAACAAATATGCCCATGGAATAACAATTCAAATATTTGCAAGTGGACGAGAAAAAAGTATTTCTATTAAAATGTAATCAACATAAGTGAATGAATTACAAACTTTTGTGTTGGCACGGTTCGGAACCGAGAAACTAAGTCCCTTCCAGCTGGGCCTCCACCACTTCAATCCTCCACCAAAGTCAAGCTCATATAAGAGAGACAATGAGGTTCTCAATCAAGTATGGAAGAGCTTGGGGGCTGAACAATGTGTTCAGACTTAAAAG
>SNQJ01S0216921.1:4968-15437 GCA_010110895.2 Picea sitchensis | reverse complement strand
CCTTCCAGTGTATACGTATTTTTCAGGTCTGTTTGTTAGTCAAATTGGCTATTTCATTACCGAAAATCCTAAATAATATAAAATTATGGGTGGGTTTTAAATAATTCTAAAGAATTCTTAATCATAATTTTTGTCTTACTTTCTAGCCATTTCTTTGATTGTGTTAAATGGCATTTTTTTGGTCTAACTTTCTAGCCACTTCTTTGATGGTGTTAAATGACATTCCAGAAAGCATGGGTGTTGTCAAGCGGCTGACAAAATGCATGATTGTAGCTACTTCTGGTCATTGCCAAATGGAATTCTAGAAAAATCCTATGTGTTCCACTCCAGTGACACTCTACTATTACATATGCTCCCTTGACCCTCCACAAATCAGAACATGAACAACTGTGCAACTCTTTGAGGATAAAAAACACCCTCACCAATATTGTTCGTAATGATCCCAAGCCATTATGCCAGGATCATCACGGTTTTGGGTGTCTTTAAAACTTTTTACTAGTTGTGGTATTTTGTCGAATACTTCGCTGACCTACTTGTTTACATTTGTATACTTGTTGAATGGCCTCCTGATTTTGGCCTTAGGGTTTACTCATGTATTATATATGTGTATTGTAGCAATAAACAAGAAGATATAACCATGGAACATACCTCAACCATATGCAATATGATAGACAAGCCAAAACATCTCAAATCTGCTTTTATTCATAAAATAGAAGAACCTGCTACAATGAAGATGCCGATTTGGAATGCTCAACAGATGGCTAAGAAGATAGACAATAGAGCTGCTACAAAAATCTCCCGACAATACCAAATAAGCCTCCAAAGGTTGGATAAGATATGAAGACCAATACCAAGGTAGATCTAGCCGTATGAAGTGCAAAAGCCCTAACTAGATGATGTCACGTCCTACTGGAATGAAGCTCCTCAACAATTCGAACCTGCTGCCAAATGTTTCTAATCACCCCAAGAAAGATATCAAACAGTAGATCGGGCGATGGCAAGAACAGCCCAGGTGTTCGAATCTCCAAGATCACTCTCAAACCCTATGGATCTGAACCTCCTCCAATGTATGGTGCGCCCTCCTCGATGGCTGAAACCCTAATAATTGGGCCTCTCTCCTAGAGACCTCCAACAACTCCACCAATCCACTATAATGATAGATTGGGGCACGACAATGAAAACCCAAGTGATCAACTAGGCCAAATACCTACTAGATCCTTAGATCTAGCTAACCTCCAAGATGTGGTGCGCCCTCCTCTTGGGAAATCGTCCCACTCTCAATACTAATGAATCCACCACCAAAATACTCTCAGAGTCCACCAAGAATAATGATATAACACCTGGAAGGGAAACCCAATATCTAGAATCCCCAAAATTGCCTCTCCTCAGCTAGGAAAAATCCTCCCTCAATGAATGGTGTGCCCCTCTTGCTATAAACCCTAGTTGGTGCGCCCTCTCTCTCTCTTTCCCTGCAACTGATGTAGAATCCTCCTGTAACTGAGTAGATCTGGAATTAGAATGGTGTGTGAGAGTATTGCATCTCTCAGACCAAGCTTGGGACAAGATAGGTGGAATCTTTCACCACCAAAACGTCCTCTAGGGTTTGTTAATTCAAAACCCTCGAAACCCCCAAGAGACGGACCCTCTAGCTAGAAGCCAGAAATCCAAAAGATAAACATACATGAATGAATTGAGTAGAGACGCTTGCCTTTCCTTTATACTTTTTTATCTCCTTGTCCCTCCAAAGTGACTTTCATTTTATTAATATTTAATTAATTAATCAAATCACTTTAATTAATTAATTAACCTTTTTACCTCTGAAAAATACATTATCTCTCCTTGTGGCTTCTCTTCCACTAAAAGTCACTTCTCAACATCCCATCCTGTAGTGTTTATTCTCCCAATTCCAATGAGCTATTACACTAAGAGGTTCCTTCAAGTAATGTGCCCAAAATGACCTCTTCAGTGAATTCAATTAGCTTATAGCTCAAAATAGTCAAAATCATGGAAATCGTCGCAATGCAATGGAACCAAATCCAACCTATGCAGAATGGCTCATAAAGATGGAATATGATGAGCAATGAAATATGGACCCCACAATGCCTCTCAATAACCCTTGTACATGCTATAACATCCATCTGGGTACTCTGGTCATCATAAACCTCTACACTGTGATGATGTCTCAAAGTGGGGACATTACAATCCTCCCTGCTAGAAAATTGTTTGTCCTCAAGAAATAACTGAATCCCCTCAAGTATAATACTAGTGTGCCATGTCCACCTATGGGATACATAGTAGAACCCATCCACAGATGAACACTCATACCCTCTACCCCCTGGGCCCCATATCAAGTCATGACCTGCTAGTCTCTCGGAAGCATAACCCTAAAATACACCAACTCCAGGAGTCTCTTGCCTATGACATATGGCCTCATCTTGAAACGAATCCATCCTCCAAGTCTCTACCTAGATCCATACGGTCTCCAACAACTGCTCATGATGATGCCCAAATGAGGTGTTGCAAGACCTCCGTGAGACACCCGCAAGCGATGCACTCCTCTCAACACTGAAGCTCAATGGAAATTTAGAATAAATTTCCCCTACAATGGTCCACTCTCCCCTGTCAGTGAGTGAAATACTCAATCCTACAATCCCTCGGTCCCATGCTAACCTCTGTCGAAGATCACCCTGCTGGCCCTGCACTACTCTGACCATGACTGCCTACCCCCTGCATACATCTTGAATCACCCTCTCATGGATCCTCCAATTGAAATACCTATGACCATTGGACCTCTTGTCAAGAAACTGTATTAGTAAAGACACCTTTGTAGAAGAAGTACCTGTCCAAACATCTCCATGCCCTATCATGATGATTAAGAGGGAGGAAAGGTCTCGCCCCATAGGACAAGTACCTGCAGGCCCACTCCAAACCAACCCAAGGTGGAGTGTGTGGCTCTCTGGCGCAACCTAGGTCGTCATGTAGTGAAACATCCTGCTAACAAAGTGAACTCCCGGATCCCATGGCAAACTTGGAATTTTATCACTTCTAGTCTCCGCTAGTTGCTCCTATGTCGGACTGATCACTTGCAGAAGCCCTCTGTGCTCATTTGTTGTCACCTGGTCTATGATGCTCACCGTCACACACCAAGTCTCAACTGTCTATCTAACACGGTCCACCTCTAACCTGTTGTATGCCATAAAAGTACTCCTATCATGTAGTCTCGACCTACTCACTCTCCATTCACTTAGCCACGACCTATCCCTCCTCATGCTATTGTCTATGATAAAAGTGTTAAGATGGGCTAATAGAAACATCTGCAGCTGACTGTAGGACTGGGAGGTGTCACATGCTTTGGTCAATCCCAAGGATTCGACCAGAAGCTCATCCATCGATATCCATGATAGATGCTCTCCTATGGTCATCACTGAATCCCAACCATCTAGTACAATTGGAAGTAACCCCTTTGACTTCTAGTCAACCAACCTCCATCTCTCATCTCCCATGTAACTGCTGAAATGGTGAAGGTGATTCCCCACAACTATGTGCTGCTGTAAATGAGTGACATCTACATACTCCCCTAAGTGTGTCTCCTCCCTACAAGGCAGTACACCCCTTTGAATCCCACTATACATCTCGGAAAGTACATGTGAGTTATCACTAATCACTATATGCTCTAGCATACTCATGTCGTCTCCCGTAGAATCATGTTGCATCATAGATCCTAGGCATACTGCTGGATCAACCTCTACATGGAGGTCAACTGCGCTCAGAACACAAATGGAAGTGTCCTCCATCAATTGGTGCTCCTCTGCTAGATCACCAACATCCTCTACCAACGTGACTAATGGATACATCTGAGTGTCCACTAAGACAGATGAAGTGGATCTCTGACAGATCTTCTCAAGAGACTCATCTGACCTAGACTCTGATTCTTGAAGGGCGGTCTGTGTGCCTCTCAAGAATCCTCAAGTGCTCTCCAACTCCTGAATAAGTTTGTCTACCTCCAACTCTTGCTCCCTTAGAGCCTCATGATACATCTCATCAATCCTCAATAAGTAGTCCCTATCAATCAACAACTGCTGGTAGTCGATCCTCATCATAGATACTCTCCCCCTGAGAGTCTGAAAATCATCCATGGAAAATCCCACATATGAACTACCATGTGTCAATGATGCTCTCCAACAGTAATCTACCATCACTGCATGCATGTCATCAATACGTCTAGTGGCTTCTGTGATCATAGCCTCACTAACTCTCAACTATGTTTCTAAGTGGTGTGACTCATGATCATGGTCATGCTGAGGTGCCACCTCATATCCCTCACTGCTACTGTCAATCCTACTAGTGTCAACTCTAGAGTCCCCAAAAACACTCTCTCCATAAGATAAAATGTTGAACTTCCCACTGACTACTGTGTTGTTGGATCCTCCTATCTGCCACTGCACCCCATCACTAGGTTCTACCTCCCTCTGAATCACACTGTATCCTGTATGAGAATCCATATCCCCCTCTGCACTCACCCTGCTACTATCATCTACGTCTGGATCCCATGTAGATGTATCCAGACACATTCCATGGTCGTCCTGACCAATAAAGAGTGCATCCTCATCAATGTAGGATGATCCTGGAAGGAGTGTCCCATCAACCTGTCAACATCCACAATCTGCTCAACTAACGGAGTCTCCAAAAACTATGACTCAATCGCCTCTGGTTGATCTGTATGGGTAAGGTCCCATGTCTGTACTCCCTGTATCTCCTCCTGGATCGGTGGATCTACATATCTGTGTTGTACATCCCTCCCACAAGGCTCATTAACCCTATCTAACATGCCACTAACCTCCTTAGACAATGTGGCTATCAGAGGTGTCTAGAAGGATGACATATGTGTCATGGCCATCATGGGAAGTTCATCAGCTCTAGGTGCTAACACGTGTGTCTCCTCACTAGTGTCACTACTCTGTTGAGGCATAAGGTCCTCAGTTGTATGTGATATGTTTGTTGAGACATTGGTGCTATTGTCTTGTCCATCCAACTACCTATCCACTACACAAGGGTCATCATCCTCCTCAAGCGTGCTAGTAGCATCATCCTCTGTACAAGAGTCACTATCACTAGCCACTATACAAGAGTCACTATCATCATCAGACTGTCCCAAATCATTATCTATCACTCCATCCTCACACATCTCATCATCAATGTCATATTGTGCCTCAACAGTGTGCTTCTGGCCCCTACCCCTGCACCTATGATCTGGTTCCCACGACCCCTTGCAACTATAACAAGGTTGTGTGCTCCTAGTGGGTGTGGGGTTTCTCTGTTCTTCCCACCATCTAGATGCTTCTTTTCTCTTTTTATCTACTATGATGATCCCATGTAAAATATCTTCTTCACTCCAATGGGGATTTCTATAGGTTGCATACTTTGGGAAGGTTATTATAGCCCTAGTCTCCTCGCTAAGGTCGTGATAAATGATTTCCAAACATGATATCTCAAGGCACATCCTATCCATCTCTCCTTCTGGCTCTGTATGTATGTGCTAATTCCCACTGGCTGACAGGAATCTAAGCTCTGATACCACTATAATGATCCCAAGCCATTATGCGAGGTCATCACGGTTTTGGGTGTCTTTAAAACTTTTTAACAGTTATGGTATTTTTTCAAACACTTCACTGACCTACTTGTTTACATGTGTTTACTTGCTTAATGGCCTTTTGATTTTGGCCTTAGGGTTTACTGATGTGTTATATATGTATATTGCATCAATAAACAAGAAGATATGACCATGGAACATACCTCAACCATATGCAATATGATAGACAAGCCAAAACATCTCAAATTTTCTTTTATTCATAAAATAGAAGAACCTGCTACAATGAAGATGTTGATATGGAATGCTCAATAGATGGCTAAGAAGATAGACAATAGAGCTACTACAAAAATCTCCCAACAATACCAAATAAGCCTCCAAAGGCTAGATAAGAGATGAAGACCAATACTAAGGTAGATCTGGGTGTATGAAGTGCAGAAGCCCTAACTGGATGATGCCATGTCCTGTTGGAATGCTCAAGCTCCTCAACAATTCGGCCCTGCTGCCAAATGTGTCTAATCACCCCAAGAAAGATGCCAAACAATAGATCAGGTGATGGAAAGAAAAACCGAGGTGCTCGAATCTCGAAGATCACTCTCAAACCCTATGGATCTAAACCTCCTCCAATGTATGGTGCACCCTCCTGGATGGCTGAAACCCTAATAATTTGGTCTCTCTCCTAGAGAACTCCAACAACTCCACCAATCCACTAGAATGATATATCGGGGCATGGCAATGAAAACCCAAGTGCTCAATTAGGTCAAATACTTGCTATATCCTTAGATCTAGCTAACCTCCAAGATGTGGTGTGCCCTCCTCTTGGGAAATCATCCCACTCTCAATACTGATGAATCCACCACCAAACAACCCCCGGAGTCCACCAAGAATAATGCTATAACACCTGTAAGGGAAACCCAATACCTAGAATCCCCAAAATCGCCTCTCCTTAGCTAGGACGAATCCTCCCTCAATGAATGGTGTGCCCCTCTTGCTATAAACCCTAGCTGGTGCACCCTCTCTCTCTCTACCCCTGCAACTGATGTAGAATCCTCCTGTCAGTAGATTTGGAACTAGAATGGTTTGTGAGAGTATTGCATCTCCTAGACCAAGCTTGGGACACGCTAAGTGGAATCTTTCACCACTAAATTGTCCTCTAGGGTTTGTTAAGTCAAAACCCTCAAAACCCCCAAGAGATGGGCCCTCTAGCTAGAAGTTAGAAATCCAAAAGATAAACATACATGAATGAATTGAATAGAGGCCCTTGCCTTTCCTTTATACTTTTTTCTCTCCTTGTCCCTCCAAAGTGACTTTCATTTTATTAATAATTAATTAATTAATCAAGTCACTTTAATTAATTAATTAACCTTTTTACCTCTAAAAAATACCTTATCTCTCCTTGTGGCTTCCCTAGCCATGAAAGTCACTTCTCACCATCCCATCCTCTAGTGTTGCTTCTCCCGATTCCAATGAGCTATTACACTGAGAGGTTCCTCCAAGTAATGTGCCCAAAATGACCTCTTTAGTGAATTCAATTAGCTTATAGCTCAAAATAGTCAAAATCATGGAAATCATTGGAATGCAATGGAACCAAAGCCAACGTGTGCGGAATGGCTCATAATGATGGAATATAATGAGCAATGCAAGTTGGACCCCACAATGCCTCTCAACAACCCTTGTACTAGCTATAACATCCATCTGGCTAAACCTTGCACTCATGATGTCCCAAAGTGGGGACATTACAGTACTCATCACGAACTTAGTTTCTACTGAAATATATACTAAAAATGAAATTAAAAACATTTTGATATAATTCCAATCTTTCATCTGATTTGTTTCAAATATCTGTTTCTTGGTCACGAAAATGTAGAAATTGTTTTCTCTTTTTAAATTTTCAAGCTTTGATACAATTGTTTTCCAGGTCTGCATACTCTATATGGCCAATAACTAATACAACCTTTGACAGTACACATTCACTTTCATATCCGATATGGAAATACGTTATTCAGATACTGAATCCATGATACCCATATAAACTATAAAGCCAGTTTGACCCATTTATACTATGGACTTCTCTTTTTTTACATATAGCCTTTTGGGGGACAACTTGCTTTAGGTTTTGGACAATTCCTTTGGGAAATATATACATGGTAGAATTCGGGATTGCTGGTATTTTACTGATGGTACTGCGGGTTGCTTGGCAGGGAAAGTGTGGATTCATACAGTAATGAAATTAAAAGACTTGTTGGGAATCTGTTGAGATTAATTGCGGAGACATTACAGTTGAAGCTTGATTTCTTTGAGAAGAAGTTTGGAAAGCCATAGCAAAAAATGAGGATGAATTACTATCCTCAGTGCCCCACACCAGATCTTGTTTTCAGTCTGAGTCCACATGCAGACATGACTGGCATTACGCTCTTACTACAGGAGGATGAAGTAGTAGGATTAAATGTCAGCAAGGATGACCAATGGATAGTTGTGCAGCCAATTCCTTATGCTCTGGTTATTAACGTCAAAAACTTGATAGAGGTAAACTTATGATCATTAAACATTAATCGCCATATTATCCTAACTTTGTCTAATAAACGTTTTACTCGGTACTATGTCACTGGTTTTCCAGTTAATGACTAATGGAAGATACAAGAGCGTCGAGCATCGGGCAATGGCAGACCGTTTCAGAGCTAGGATGTCTATTGGAGTCTTTTATGCTCTTGAATTCAACGCAGAGATCGGTCCAGCACAAGAACTCATTGATCAAACTCATCCACTTTTGTTCAGGAATTTCATTCATGAAGATTACTATTATTATTTATCTCGCGGAGTGGAGGGGAAGCACTCATTATATGAGTATGATGGTATCAAAAGCTCTGGTAATCAACATTGGAAACTTGATATGACTAAACTTATGATCCTTATAGATTAATCTCCCTCTTATCCTAACGTCGTTTAAGAAAAATTTGAATCAATACAATGTGGCGGGTTTTTCAGGTAATGACGAATGCAAGATACAAGAGCGTAGAGCATCGAGGAATGACAAACCGTTGCAGGGGTAGGTTATCGATTGTAGGCTTTTATGCTCCTAAATCCGAAGCAGAGATCGGTCCAGCACTGGAACTCATTGATGAAACTCATCCATGCTGGTTCTGTAATTTCATTCATACAGATTACATGAAACATTATTTCTATCGCGGGGTGAAGGGGAAGCACGCATTATATGAATATGCTGGAATCATGTGTTAGTTTATCAGGTTAGTGAGGATGTTAGTTGAATGTTATTAATTATAAATAGGAAGTTGTGGGTAAATCCCGAATGACTCTCTTTATGATTATGGTAGGCCTCATGTCTCCATCCACTAAGTGATTGTATTTAATAATATGGTAGGCCTTCCTCATGTCTCCATCCATTAGATATGGATTTCAATGGAAAAACAACAATCATATTTAAATTATGAATATGGTAGGCCTCAAATTTTATATTTTTAAAGTTTATATTATGAATATGGTAGGCCTCCCTCATGTCTCCATCCATTAGATATGCATTTGGATTTTTAAGTTTATATTATGAGTATGGTAGGCTTCCCTCATCTTAGTTTATATATACTATGAGCATAACTCAAATTTTAGGTTTTTAAAGTTTATATTATAAATATGGTAGGCCTCCCTCATGTCTCTATCCATTAGATATGCATTTCAATGGAAAAAAATAATCATATTTAAATTATAGGTTTTTAAATTTTATATAATGATTTTTTTATATTAGTAATAATAATTATAGTTTTTTTAATTTATATATTGGTTTTTTATTTTTATAATAATAATTATATCAAAATATTGATTTATGATATTTAAATTTTAGGTTTTTTTTGTTTACATAAGTTGTTTTTTTTTGTTTTTGTTTTTTAATTGTTCATAGTAATAATTATTCAAAACATTGTATTTGTATAGATGATATTTAAATTTTAGTTTTTTTTTTGTTTATATAATGGTTTTTGATGTTCATAGTAATAATTATATCAAAATATTATTTTTATATAGATGATATTATTTTTTGGTAAAGTTTATGGATAATTTTGATAGATCACATGTGATGATAATTTAAAATGTAAATATAAATAAACAAAAATATTGATCATTAAATCTAAACAAACCATATAACCAAATTTTGTTTAAGATAATGGATAATTTTGATAAACCACATGTGATGATAATTTAAAATGTAAATATAAATAAACAAAAATATTGATCATTAAATCTAAACAAACCATATAACCAAATTTTGTTTAAGATAATGGTAATCTAGAAGAAGCTCATTTTTATAAGTATCTTATAATTTATTTTCATCATAAGCTAAATTGAATTAAAGCATTGAAAAATGAATTATTGGATCTTGGAAACCTTACTTTGACTTTAAGAACAATTATAAAGCTATAGAATTTTGGTTCTACCAAAAAAATGAAAACCCTCACCCTCTTCAATGCCAATGTTACCTTATTGATTTTTTATGGAGGTTAGATTTGGAGATGTAGTATGTCCATGGAAATTTGGAGGAAAAGTTAGCAAATCCAAAAGAAATTTATAATAAATAAGTTTAAAAACAAAAGAAATAAAGAGAGTTCCCTCTCCATATCTTATCCCTTATCCTATCCTCCTTTAAAAAGTTGGACTTCATCCCATTGAGAATAAATCTACATGATCAAGTACTTAGTGTACAAGCACACCATAATTATTAACCACTCTAGAATATTATAGGAGGATGCCCACCAATACATAAACATTTTTAAATGAGCCATCATTATAATTAATTTTAAATAAAAAATTCATGCAATATAGAGACTAAGAATAAGAAACCGTTGAATTACTATTTCCCATTCTTGCCAAATCAAGA
>SNQJ01S0216920.1:0-15438 GCA_010110895.2 Picea sitchensis | reverse complement strand
TTTATTATCTTCTTTCAATCTTCTTACATGCATAGAGCCACAAAACCAACTCTGCATAGGACAGTATATCTATGCGCACTTTACCAGATCCTCCTTCCCCGAGTTTGGCACAGCATAGAGCCTTCTTACAATCACTTGCACTTAACTCTACAAGTTCGCAATGCATAGTATGCATAGATCCTTTACAACTAATCACACTTAGCAACCTTTACATATATTGCACAAAGGAAACGTAGATCTGTTGCTTTTTACAATGCTTAGATACTTATTTATACATTTACAAATGAGGCCTAAGCATAGGTAAACCCACGGGCTGACATCCCATACCTGTTACATAAGCCCTAAACCCAAAAATCCCACAAAAAGGGGGCAAGATCCTGTGATCTACACTTCGCTTGGGCGCTCCATCTACGACCAGCCTATCAAAGTCCCAAAAGTGGTCAAACACGGCCAAGGCTCTCCAAAACTTGTTCCAGGACCAACAGGCCCCCAACACTCACATGTGACTCATCCCGAGTCACTCTGATCTGGGCAACTCTACTTCGAAGGCCTTGAGCTTGGTTCGAGCTACCTGTCTTGCTGCTTCACCAGAGCCTCTTGCTCGACGAACTCCTGAATGACTTTCTCGGTGAGAGATCCTTCCAAGAACTGTTCCACTGTGGTGACCACTTGTTCCAGTTGTGCACCTTGTCCTTCGATTTCCTCAAAAAGTGTGCAAGCTTCGTCCTGTACCGAATGAAGTCTCTAGGTCACTTCCATGACTTTACTTTGGATGGCATGGACCTGCTACTGAACCGGGCGTTGTTCTTATGACCTTCTCATCTTCTTGATCACTGACAGTAGCTTCAACTATGCTTGTACTATCGCTTCTTGTTGCTTTGATTCATGGAGTTGTGACTCCAATGTCCTTAATTCTGGGTCCTCTACAAGGCGCTCATAGGTCTGCGCACTTTGATTGCTAAGTTTCTTTCATTCTAAGGCCAATGCCTTGATTCTTCCGACTTCTCTCTAGGAATTTTCTTCCCTCTGATCTCGCACTTCCTGTGGAGTGCTCGACATTGCTTGCAATTCAAGTTCTGTTACTCTAGCTTGGAGCTATTGAATGGCTTCAGCGAGCTTCCCCACTTGGCTCTCAGTTGTTTCCTCTTCCATCTATGCCAAGATCGATACAAAGCAAAGTGCTCTAGTGACTTCTTATTTAACGCCAATCTGCTCTGTGAGCAACAATTCTTTTTCCTTCTAGATCTGCACTCTATCCTCTACAAACTTCGCCTAGAGGTCATCTTTCTCTTACTGCGCAACCAGACGCTACTCTAGGGATTCCTCCTTTGCTTGCTTCAATGCCTCTATGGCCTGGTGTTTTTCTTCCTGGACCCGATGAAGGTGAGCCTTTGTCTCATCTGTTATTCTACGTAGCTGGGCAGTCTCATCTCCTACTTCTATGCCCCTTGATGACAACGACGTAGTAGACACTCCACAACTCGAATAAAGAGCCTGTTGTACCCCTTTGAGCTCCACCTCGGTTCTGTCATACATTGTCTCCTATTTGGCTTCGCTTCGCTACAAAATGTCCTCGAAAGTATCTGATACAGCTGCAATGATGAGGTCAATATCATCCACCATAATTATAGTCTGTAAGTGGGGCTTATTGGCACATGACTTCTTCTGTGTTGAGGGTTTCTTTGGAGAAACCTTTCTTTTCTTGGATGTCTCTGTCTCCGTAAGGGGATCTTTAGGTGGTGTTACTTCACCCTATTCCTGCATGTCTTCTTCCCCTTCATCCTCTTCTTTGTCTACTTCGTCACCTCCTCCCCCTTCAGGTGAATCTGGTGTAGTCTACTCTGATGCATTGTGCATTTCCTATACTTATTCCTTCTTTTTCTTCCTTCTACTACCTGGTCCATCATACTCTTCCCTGGTGACTATAAGACTTCTGATGAGGTCAGGGTTGGAGAGTTTTGTCTATTCGAATGGTAGAAGGAATTTTGTAGGACATTCCTTGGTTATTTCCTCCATATCTTCCTTGGTGAGTTTGTAATAGGACTGGAGCTCTTCCTTGTGCTCGTCTTTCGCACAGTGTGTAAATGAAGTGCATGTCTGCGTGGAAATTCGTTATTGGCCTGAACCTATGAAGTGTATTTGGCGTGATGCGAGGGAAGGATTCAATGGCCTTCTTTAGCTGCAAGTAATATGTGTGGAACATCGCATTGGATTGCCATTTCTTCGCCATGTCGCTCGAATACCATAGGGTAGTGAACCTCGTGGCCAGTTGTTTGAACGGCTCGACTTCAGGGAAGGTTTCTCCCTCCGGCATCTCCCAAGCGATGAAGGCAACGAGAATCAGAAACCAGTTGAAGTGAAACTTGTATCCTTGGTCTTGCGCTTCAAGACAATCTTGATCCAACTAGTTGACAAGGTAGCTTGCCCAATTCATATGCATCCCTTCAACGCACTTTCCTATGAGGTCGACGATGAATCTTGTGACCTGTGTCGGTCTGATTTTCCTGACGTCGATCGTACCATCGATCAACTCCCAAGATAGGCGCACTGCGCCATTTTCGATGGAGGCTACGTTTTATCCCCACTTTCCTTTCTCCACATCATCATAGGTGTCCTTTATTTGCTGCACCAGGGCGCAATCTACAACCTTCCCTGGGTAAAAATCCTGAGGGTTTGGTCCTTGCCTACTCAATCCAGTGATCTGGTGGATCAACACTGAATCTATAGTTGTGTGCCTATCCAACCATGGGTAACCTCCATGGAAGCTTGACATGAGGAGTTTAATGCACACGTTAACCTCTTGATGTCTACCGAAGTCTGGTATCTTCATCACATTAAGAATTGTTGATCTTGAGATGTCCATGGTCCATGGATGGGGGATTATCTATGACTTCTTCCCCATTGTCTTTGTCAAGTACTTATGTGGTGCAAGCATTCCATAATTCTTGTGGTATCCCAAATTGAAATCATTGATCTTTGGTGTCAGAATCTGTCCCAACTATGGTCCAACTGTGTGTATCTGCTTCGGGAGGTACGCAGTGATCATTGTATAGTCTAAGTCCCTTGGGATGTTTTCACGATTAAATACGCCAGCTAGAGGTGGGATATAGTCGTGCAGGACCAATGGGATGAGCTTCGCATTCGCCAAGTCATCATGATGCTTTCTTCATTTCTCTGTCGCATTTCAGGATGGCCCAGATCAACGTGTAGTCGATGGGGAGGCTTGCAATCCTTTCGTCGTTGAGGCATGTGCTCCTGCAGACATGACCTTCTCCGCCATGAGGTCAATCAAAATATCTTCGACGGATTTATCTACTCCACTAAGGTCGCCCGACATGCACGCTCGTGATCAAATGTCTCAGATAGGTGGAAAAATGCTCAAGGTAAGCAGAACGGGTGGTGAGGTCTCAATAAGCACTGTGCGAAATAAATTATTTCTCTGTGGGCTCGAATAATCACAATTTGCAAAAGTGTCCCCCGGTAAGACATTTGACGAGTTAAATAGATAATGTCGTAACATACTCCTCCAACGGGCAGGAATGCCTCAATCAATACAATTCCATCCATTATGGCGCGGTCCCAATGGTCCACCGACGATCTTTTAGGTAATAAATATGCTTCTAGCCGTTCTGGAGCATCGTTCTAACGGTCGGGACACCTCCAACGGTCATATTTCTTCATGGTGGTGAAGTTCCAGTCTGCGTTGTGATGTTATTCTGACGAGGTTCAAGTTTTACAAGCCTTCCTTCTGCGAAGTCCTCTCTGGAACCTCCTGCAATATCTCTAGCTTTACTTTCTTCTAACTGAGATTTATTGCTTTCTTTCCTCTGATCTGCATATCTGGATTCCTCTTTCCATTATTATTCTTATCTTCTCTTAGCATAGTAACTTCGCACAACTGAGGGTCTTTCACAGGGTTCTAGGGTAATATTTTTTCTTTTATTGTTTTTGCAGTAGGTGTTTTTCTCTTTTGCATGGATAAGTTCTTTAAGCCTTCTTGCGTTCTTTCAACTTCGACAGCAAGGTCTTCAACCCTCAGTTTCTTCGAATTGTCCTCATGTTCTTTTATTAAGCGCGTTATTCTCCTAGCCACAAAATCCCTTAATTCTTGCTTTTTCTATTCTATAGCTTCCTCTTCTTCTTTCCTTCGGATCTAATCTCTCTCAATCTAAGTCCTTCCTAACAAAAGTGCAAAAGGAGCGTTATTCTCAACAAAATTAATGACCTCAAATTCTTCTTCTATCGATGTTCCATGAGCACTCATAGGTACATGAATAAGTCTTCCACATAGGGTTATCATCTTTCCTTTAATCAATCCTATTCCTCCCAATGAAGGAATCATAGAAGGATTTACCAAAATTTCCCAATTAATTTATGGCATAATCTTCACCTCTGTTTATGCATCCAATACACAGTCTATGTCGAAGTCTCCTATTCTTGTTTCTATGCACTGCTTCTCTTTTAAGATCTCTGGTAAATTGATGCCTCTGTGATCATTCAATGTTTCTTTCATCTGCAATAATATAGCCTTTGATTCTTTCAGGTTATTTAACATATTCTTAGTCTCTTGACCTTCCTCATGGTTTTCTTGTTTCATGTTCATCTTCTCAACTTTAGCAATCATTCTAGGGAAATCTAAAACTTCATGTCTAGTAGATTTACAACAAAGGAAAATAGGACCTCTACCAGGGCATTCCTTAGCAAGATGCCCCGGTCTTCTGCAATTATAACAAAGAGTCAATCCTCTCTTTATCTTAAACGATCCCCAACCTTCCCTGTACTGTGCTCTGGGATCACAGTGATAGACCTGTAAAAAAATCTTTCTAGGATCCTGCATCCACTTGTTAGTCCAAAAATTATTTCTATGCATAGGAATAACATATATTTCACTATTTCTATCAAATCTATTGATATCACATCTTCTTTTTTCTATCTCTTCCCCAGTTTTCAGGCTAGGACAAAATCTATCAAACATACCTAGATACATTCTTTCGAAACAAAAATTTTCACGTATCTTACCTTTATCAGAGCACAAAGCTTTATGATCTTACCTCTTTTCTTCAAATCAAACTTCTCTTCTTATCACAGAGATTTACAAGTCAAGTATAGTACTGCACACTACAACAAAATATGTACTCATAGAGTTTTATCTTTTCCTTAGTTCCCACTAATCACAGTTTCAGGTCTCGGCAATGGAACCATTTGTTGGCATAGTGGAAGACCCAGGATTCAACGCTTCAACAACGCACCAACAAAACCCTAACTACCATCCCTTTCGGAAACACCTGCGAAGAAGATGAAGTCTCACCCGAGGTAGAGGCAGGGGGGTTTGTAGGACTCAAGTGTCTACAACCTAGTTAGGACACAAATCTGTGATCACAATACTTAACAGAGCACTTAGCAATTAACGTTCATTAGTCTTTGACCCTTATTCACATAGCAGGTAAAAACCCTAATTATAGATCAGCGTAGTATTCAACAAGATCTAAGCATATCTAACCATTTAGCACCTAGCATAAAAAAGATCTAGCATTCATTCATGTTATTAAGAACTAAGCTACTACATCAGATGCATCCAATATACATAAAGATTCAACACTAAGCATAAATCACATCAATAACACAAAGAAATCGCAACACATGATATACGTGGCTCACCCCTAGCGTGGGGCTACGTCCACCAACTCTTCATCTTCTTTATTATCTTATTTCAATATTCTTACATGCACAGAGCCACAAAACCAACTCCGCATAGGACAAGAGATCCGTGCGCACTTCGCCAGATCCTCCTTCCCCGAGTTTGGCACAACACAAAGCCTTCTTACAATCACTTGCACTTAACTCTGCAAGTTCGCAATGCATAGTATGCATAGAGCCTTTACAACTAATCTCACTTAGCAACCTTTACATATCTTGCACAAAGACAACGTAGATCTGTTGCTTCTTACAATGCCTAGCTACTTATTTATACATTTACAAATGAGGCCTAGGCATGGGTAAACCCATGGGTCGACAGCCCATACCCGTTACATAAGCCCTAAACCCAAAAAGCCTGCAAAAAGAGGGTGAGATCATGTGATCTTCGCTTCGCCTGGGCGCTCCATCTTCAACCACCCTGTCGAAGTCCCAAAAGTGGTCAAACACAACCAAGGTTCTCCAAAACTTGGTCGAGAGCCAACAGAGAGAAACTGTCAGGACTTATTAACTGTCTCAACCACCGATTTGACCTCGTAATTGATCATGTGGTTTCTTACTAATCTGGGTATGTTGGAAGTTGTATGTTTATGCTATGCAAGCATACGTTGGCTTGTTAAAAAAGATTCTTGTTTTCTTCATAAAAGTATTCCATCTCCACCCTACCCAATCACTCAATCAATCCTTGTTTCATCAATTCCCACTTGTGTATCATCGCCAGTACTTTCAAGGTAGTTCTCTCTCAGTCAACATTTTGGTGTTTTCATTAATTAAAACACAATTACATGCTTCATAAATGCTATTATATAAAGTCTTAGAATAATTATAGTCTTCGGGGAAAACAAGGTGTTACAACTCATTGCAACAACTATGTAATCAACATGTGGTGACTGGGCTTCCTCTTGTTTCTTGCGGAGATGATATTTTTTTCGGTTGTGTTCTTGGAAAACATCATCAGGGAAATTTTGAAAAACATACCTCTAAGCATGCCTCAATCCCTTTGCAACTTGTTCACGGTGATTTATGTGGTCCACTTTCTTCTCCTTCTTTCTTTGGGTGCATGTATTTTTTAACTTCCATTGATGACTTCTCTAGACACACTAGGGTTTACTTCTTAAAAACTTAAGAGAAAAGTTTTTGACATGTTTTTGGCCTACAAGACCCTTGTAGAAAAACAATATAGACATCAACTTCAAAGGTTAAGAAAATATAATGGTGGAGAATATGTGAACAATAATGTATTTCAAATTCAACATACGGTTCCATATACACCAAAACAAAATGTTGTTTCTAAAAGAAAGAATCCCACATGAAAGGAAATGACTAATTGTATGATCCAATCTACATGATTAAGTCTTAATTATTGGGTGAAACCCATCAACTATGCAAATTACATAGTAAATTGAACTCCCACAAAGGCTCTAAAAAATATAACACCAGAAGAAGCATGGACTAAAATTAATCTTGATGTAAGCCACTTCTGTGCATTTGGTAGTATAGCTTGCGATCACATTCCTAATGAAAAAAGAAAAAAATTATAGCCTAAAAGTGAGAAGTGTATTTTTGTTGGATATTCTGAAGGTGTCAAAGGTTATATCCTTATTCAACCTCATTCCAATGAAATTATTATTAGAAGAGATGTTAAATTTGATGAAAATCTCTTGGTGTGTAAGCCTAATTCGGTGTTTGTTTGATCTTCAGCCTGCAAGACATCTTCGGAATTTGTGCCATCTTATGTTCCTATTATGGTTTATTCTTCTTCAAATGATGACAGTGAGGATGAAAATCCACCTCCTCCTTCTCACCTTCCTCTAGATGAGTTCATTGAACATAAACTTTCACCATCACCACGACTCCTTAGATGGGTCCTTTCAACACAAGAAGTAGTTGGTGCTCTTGATGGTGATCCTTTACATAAACATCGGAAATGTTCAGAGTTATAGTGATGATCTTCTCATTTGGCTCAAGTATAAAAGACTTGTGATACAAACACATTTGTAGAAGCTTCAGGAAATCTATATTGGGACACATCACCAAATGAAGAGTATTTCTCTTTAATGGCGAACAATACTTGGGATAATGTACCTCTTCCAAAAGGAATAAAACTTGTTAGATGCAAATGGGTGTATAGAACTAAGTATGCATTAAATGGAAGTGGTGAAAGACACAAAGCCCAGTTAGTTTCCAAAGGATTCTCTCAAGTTGAAGGCATTGACTATAATGAAACCTTTTACCTCATAGCCAAAACGAATTCCATCTACCTTGTTCTATCCCTTTCTACCTCCCATAAATGGGAGGTCCATTAGATGGGTGTTAAATCCACCTTCTAGCATGGAGATTTGAAAGAAAAAATATACACGAAACAACCTCATGGATATGTCTAGAATGACTCCAGCCTTGTCTGTCACCTTAAGAAATCTCTTTATGGTATTAAGAAATCTCCTCGAGCTTGGTATGCCAAAATGGATAGTTTTCTTCTTGGCACTGGATTTTCTAGATGGCATTCTCACCCTAATGTTTATACCAAGAAAGTAGGAATCCATATCATAAAACTTGTTCTTATATTGATTATCTTATCCTCACTAGTAGTGACCCTAAACTTTTAACCCATATGAAATCCATCTTTAAAAATAAATTTGAAATGACAGACTTAGGCTATTTTCATTATTTCATTGGCCTCCAAGTATTGCAAACCAAGGAAGGAATATTTCTTTCCTAGTCTAAGTATGATTGTGACCTTCTTTGTTGCTTTCACATGGATAATTCTAAACCATCCCTTTATCCCTTTCAGTATAGAGTCAAACCTGTTTCCACCTATACTAATCCTGAAGTTGATGCCACTATGTACCATTAGTTAGTTGGTAGCCTCTTATATTTGACTCATACCCGTCATAATATTTCCTTTATTGTTGGTCTTATTGCCCAGTATATGCAAATGCCCCATGGAATCCATTGGAAAGCAACTAAAAGGATACTTCGTATGTCCAAGGTACAATTCAGTTTGGGATACATTATAGTTTAGGGGGTACTCCTTTGTTGGTTGGTTTCACTAATTCATATTGGGATGACAACCTTGATGATCGAAATTCTATTGCAGGTTATGTTTTTAGTCTTGGTTTTTGACCAGCCACTTGAGATTATAAGAAACAATAGGATATTTCTTCTTCTTTAGTAGAGGCATAGTACTGAGCAACAATTAATGAAATTCAAGAAGCCTTGTGGCTTTGACAAATCCTTTCAGAATTTGGATTCCATCAAGAACACTCGACCACCCTCTAGTGCGAAAATCAGAGTGCCATCAAGCTTGCCAAAGATCCATTTCAACATTAGCAGAAAAAACACATTGAGCTACACATTCACTTCATCATAAAGCTCATTCATGATTGAGTTATTGAAGTTCTCGTTTTCCCTACAAAAGATCAAGTTGTAGAAATTTTTACAAATTCTCTTATAAAAGAGATTTTTTCCAAACTTTGATCAATTTACGAGTTCAGGAAGTTGTCATTAATAGGGGATAGGATCTAATGCCTCCTTCCTTCTTCTATTTTGTTTCCTTTGTAAATCTTTCAATCCTATCCCAAGTTGTTCTTAAGGGGAGATGTTATGATATTTAGATGCTTAGGAGTTAGTAACATCAACTCGATCTAATGTGTCATTATATTATAGTGTGTTTCTTAGTGAATTTATTTAGTATGCATTTGTAATCCGTCTATCACGATATGCTCCCGACATAGAGTGATTGATTGACTTATATTCCCCATGATCTTAACGACTACATTGATCCATGTCCTCACACTCGATTGGTCCATGATCTCTATTTAAAGAGCATGGAGGGTCATTTTCTGATGATGATTTGTGAGAAACTCTCTTGTAAACCATTTTTCTTTTCCATAAATAAATTTCCTCAAGTGGCCATGTTGGCTAAGGCTGTGGATGTTTCCCCATAGGGGTCATATCATGTAAAACATCGGTGTGTTGATCTTTGATATAGTTGTGTGAGTGGTTATTGAAGGTGTTTGTCCTCTATTGTAACACCCTATGTTATTGAATAGTATGATGGAATATGCTAAAAAGAAAACCAGATTCCTTCCCTAGAAGAATTTAACCAGGCTTTCATCATAAGGTTATCATGTATGATATCACCCCTCCCAAAAACAAACTATAAATATGGAGGTTGATCATGTACTGCTAACACTATCTTCCTGAGTTCTATGTACTCTATGCCTAGTAAAAGAACAATAAGCACAAAAACAACCACATAGAAGTTATATCAAACCCGGTCTCTCAGTTCTCCGGCCTAGTGATGAGCCACCTTGGTGTTAGCTCTCGTTGTTGTGACAACCTCATAGTCTTCCATGTTTATTGGGAAATCTTTGGATTCTCACGGACTCAAAGTTCCCACTGCTTCTTCTGTCTTCTAAGGTCACTGACCTCCTAGGGTGACCTTGAAATGAATCCCATACTGGGACATGCAGAATAGCTTAAATTTTCCCTTAAAAATTCTTAATGCATGCACATTGTCCCCTTGTTCCTTCCTAATCTTCTCCAAGGTCTAGCCAACCATTTATTTGACTATCCAATATGTTTTTGCTATCTTGAAGTACTTAGCTTCTCTAGAACTTTAATAAT
Organism: Picea sitchensis; assembly: GCA_010110895.2. NCBI lineage: Eukaryota > Viridiplantae > Streptophyta > Pinopsida > Pinales > Pinaceae > Picea > Picea sitchensis. The sequence continues at coordinate 5,115 of SNQJ01S0216920.1, read as the reverse complement.
ATGGGTCATCTACCCGGTCCTAAATCTCCTCTAGAATATCCTCTTATGTCCTTGTTTTCCTTTGTCCTCAAACCACTTCCTCTACCTCATCAACAACCTTTTCCTCTATTGTTGAGTAGAGATTCTAACACTGAAATATTGCAATCCAAGCCTCACGAGTTTCTCGATTGTTATTCACAGGCCCGTGAGAAGAATAAGGTTTTTTTGTATTCCACCCCCCTCTGCTGGCTACCCATCTCCTTCGTTACTCAATTTCTATCCATACTAAACATGTCTATCCCTCTGCACTTACCAAGCAAATGCCCCGAATATTTTGAGCATGTAATTAAGCTCTTCTTTCCTATGTGTCTAACCCAGGTATCAACCACCCTCATCTCTTGACCAAACCAACACTCACACCTCTTCATTTCAGACACCTCTTCTCCCAAATTGATGCTCAAGGCTTTGTTCCATGCCTAACTCTGAGTTTTGTCACAACAAATCCCCTAATAACCCAGGAGCATACCTTTTTCTCATCAATTCCTCTCATGAGAAGAGCTTGTACGAAACCGTCTAGCACTGGGCTGCTATCTTTCCCACTCGTCGTTGTATCCTCTCTCGAAACTCCAAAAATACTATCTTCTAACATCATCACATCGATCCTTTGCGACGCCATGTGGATGTGCCCAATATCAACGGGTATCACTCCATCTTGGAGTAACAGAAAGGGATTTTATCACTTTCACTTTATGCATTCTGATGGTCGACGAAGATATTAATTTCAAACAACATAAATATGATGGGTTCACTAACGCTCATAAAATACAAAATAGAATCTTCATGCATTCCATGATATATAAATATTTTATATGTGAAGTTATAAATTTTATGTTGTCCTATATTTTGCATGATATGCGATGTTATATATGTATTGAAGGAATTTGGGAGGGGAGGGATGATGCTATGCATTGCACCCCTCTACGGGTTGTTTTTTTGGTTTGTTTTTATTGTGTTTTTTTTTTGGTTTTTTTAATTTTTTTATAACTTATTATTTATGTTTCTCCTTTTTTTTCTATTAGTCTTTTATATAAGTTTTTTTTTTTAATTGTTTTTTTTAATTCATTTAAAAATAGTAATACAAATTTTAAATAATAATAATAATAATGTAAAATAATAGAGAAATTGTTTTTTTAATGATTTTTTGACTTCTTATAAAAAAAACCTCTAAAAGTTATTAGGAGAAAAAGATAGTGATATCATTGCTACTACTATATCAAAACAAAGGTAAGTAATAAACTACTTCTAAAGGAATGCCAACTTTAAGGTTGATTTTAAGGTTTTATTTGTATTAGTATTGATATTTTTGGTGAAAGTGGTTCCAAAAATATTGTAATTCTAGTCATAGAAAAAATCATTTTGTTGATAGTACTATCTTTCGATTTGGGGGTTGATTTTAAGGTTCTAGTTTCAATAGTACTATTTTTTAAAGATACGGTTCCAAAAATTTGTAATTTAACACACACCCTTTGCCCCTCGCACCCCTCGCAAAAAAAAAAAAAAAATCTACCTAGTATCACAACTTTTTTTTTTTTCCAAGTTTGATTTTAAGGTTTTCTCAACAACATTAGAGGATCATAAGGGCATGCTTCCAAAAGGTTGTAATTTTAAGCTCCAAAAAAGGGTGCTACTATAAGCACCACTTTTTTATTCAATGGTTGATTTTGAGTTTTTTGATGAAAAAATGTGGGTTTTTAAGAAAATAATTATTGTTTTGAGATCACAATTCTCATCAAATCAGTAACTATGTTCTACATTTAAATGAACAACATTAAATTTAAGCTCATCAATAAATTGATTCTAAATATATAATTCAAACTTACACTCATAAGTAATTTGGATCTCAACATCCTTTTATAACCATCTCAATGGATATGATTTCATATGTGCCATGGTATACCAAAACAAAGGTACTTGAAGTGATAAACTACCTTTAAAGGAATGTCAACTTTAAGGTTGATTTTAAGGTTTTATTTGTATTAGTATTAGTATTTTTGGTGAATGTGGTTCCAAAAATATTGTAATTCTAACCATGAAAAAAGTATTGTTGTTGATAGCACCATCTTTCGATTTGGAGGTTTATTTTAAGGTTCTAGCTTCAATAGTACTAGTTTTTAAAGATGTGGTTCCAAAAATTTGTAATTCAACACACACACCTCTTGTCCCCCGCACCTCCCACAAAAATTTAAAAAAAAAATTGCTACCTAGTATCACCATTTTTTTTCCAAGTTTGATTTTAAGGTTTTCTCAACAACATTACAAGATCATAAGACCATGCTTCCAAAAGGTTGTAATTTTAATCCCCCAAAAAAATGCTACTATAAGCAACACTTTTTAATTCAATAGTTGATTTTGAGTTTTTTGATAAAAAAATGTGGTTTTTAGGAAAATAATTATCGTTTTGAGATCACAATTCTCATCAAATCAATAACTATATTCTATATTTAAATAAACAACATTACATTTAAACTCATCAATAAACTGATTTAAAATATATAATACAAACTTACACTCATAAGTAATTTAGATCTAAACATCATTTTTTTATAACCATCCCGATGAATATGACTTCAAATATTATTTCATATGTTCGATGACATTTAATCTTGATTGTTAAACTAAGAACTTAAAAATCTTTTTTGGCATTCTAAAAAAATATGGTCGTCACCACAGGGTGTTTTATTTGCTTCATTGCATGGAACAACGTCTTCTCCATGAATTCTAATGATTAGTTATTATAATTAGTGGAAATACATTTCTTCTCAATATATGGAGAGGTAATAACACTACCTTAGACATTGTTGTTAACTTTTGGCTGCACTAATACTATAATGTTAATGTCAACATTAATACCCCTTCGATATATTATCCTTTTACTTTCTTGGATTGGATTTCGAGAACCTTTTCCATATTTTTTCTTCATGATGAGTTGAAGGTGTAATGCCCAAGAGTGGTTCTTATCATGATCACATTTTTTACATTAATCCCATTACAATACCTTGCATGTTATGGAACTAGCAAATTTCTTGCTACTTCGTTTTCTTTTCTTTTTTTGTTTTGGTGAACTTCTTGGTGGGAGGGGGGCATAAATGGAGAATACTTTGTTTTCTTTTCCTTCTTTGTTTTGGTGAACTTCTTGTTCGTTTTTTATGTGATCGATATATCAACAACTTTCATACCTTACTTAGATTTCATATACATTTTCTTTCTACAAAAGTCATCGTGAGTCTTGAACTCGAAAAGGACAACTTCTTTAGATATCTCCAAGCAACCAATTGATGTACCACATGATATACTTAGTGATCACCTTCCTATCAAATTGGTTGATAACCAAGTACATTTTTTTTTTTTATGAAATTTACTGGTAAAATATAGGATTCCCTATCTAGTCACTATCTTAGGTAATGCTTTCTTAATTGTCACTACTCTTTATAATCCATATGATAAAACTAATTTTTAACAAGGTTTTTAAATTCTTTTTTGTTAATGACTTTATTTTGCTTGGTTAAATTCCTACCTTGGCATAAGATATTTACTTTATGATAATTAAGAATTAATATGAAACTTACATTTTACTAACTAGACTTGGTCCATTTTATGGTTATACATAAAGTAAAAACACAAATATTGTTATAGTTAAAATAATTTAAACAATATAAAAATATAAAGAACAAGTAATTCCATTTCTTAAGAATAATAGAAGGTGAATGAATAAAAATGTCGCTTAGAGGGGGAAACCTCCTTTACATCTTATGTTTACAAAGAATTCTTTATGATTCCTAAAATTAGACCTCCTTGGTATGTAGGAGAAAAAGTAACCTAGTGGGCTAGCTTTTGTGGTTGAGTGATGTGGATTACAAGATGGAGGTCTGAGGGTCAAGTACTAGGGCTAGTTTTTGATGCGATATTCTTGATATCTGTGGACCTCACTCGATATCCCTATCGAGTTAGGTGCATAATAGTCCACGACGCCTTCTTTACATTGGATACCATCCTCAAAATGAGGGGAAGTGCCTAGAGGGTTTTCGAGGTTCTACTTTTCAAGGAAAAAAGTATAGGAGACAAAGAGTAAAAATTGTTTTCTAAGCAAAACCTCGTGGGAAACCTAAGGGATTCTTCCTCTCATTCCTAGATGGAATCCCTAGTAATCATATTTCTATAGACTAGTGTGTCTCACCAAGGGGATTCAAAATAGGAATTTGTTGATATGGAACTACCTAAATACCCAACGACATTGGTGACAATTGGTTGAGCGAACCCCTTGAGCTAAAAATGGTACAATTACAAAGATTAAACTAGCCAATAATGAAAAAATGATATAACAATAGATTTGTTAGCCAAAAATATAGGAGATTAACATTGAGGGGTTGAATCACCACCAAATAGAGAAAGTGGTGTTTTCTCAGTCTCCCCCTCTTCATATGTGGGATGAGTTATGTGGGTGTGTGTGTATAAATAATAAACATGATAACAAATAACATGAAATTTGATGTTTGAGATAGCTTCTACGACTTAAAATTTTCATATCCTCCTCTATGTTATCCTACATTCATTAGGAGGTTTACTCTGCAACTATGTATAATTGCAAAATACCATATCCTTATGTTAGTGAGAGTGTTCACAAAGATAGTTACCTTCCTATGAACATAATGGTTCATTGGTTGTAGGACAAATACTACCCACTTAATCTTAATAAAGTGAAATGTGACTTCCAAAATATGACAAGAATTTTGTTGAAAGATAACAATTATTTTTTATGACCTTTGCCTCAAGGGTTTGAAAAATATTTTCAAGAAAACTAAGTCAAATGTGACTTTCAAAATTTGAGAAGAATTTTGATGAAAGTTGACAACTATTTTGTATGACCCTTCCCTTTAAGGCTTCAAAAAGTTTTACACGGGAAAATAAGTTCTAGAAAGAGGAATGAACACTCTCCCCTTTCACAAGTTCATGTGTCACATAGTCTAAATGCATGAGAAATTGATCATTTTCTAATCACTCACAATAACAAGAGGGGAAATTTGTATTTTCAACTTGAAGTTCAATAGAAATCATTTTGGATTGATTGAATATGGATAT